>CAUYSK010111156.1:0-18703 GCA_963575035.1 Avahi laniger
ATATTTTTAGTTGTCAGATTAATTTATTTCTATTTTTAGTAGAGACGGGGTCTCGCTCTTGCTCAGGCTGGTTTCGAACTCCTGAGCTCAAACAATCCGTCCGCCTTGGCCTCCCAGAGAGCTAGGATTACAGGCGTGAGCTACCGTGCTCGGCCCAGATTGTCAAGTTTTTAAGAACTGGTTTTATCCATGAAAAAGTTGAATCATAGTGTTATCTTTTAAAAAACAACATACATAGGTTTTTTGTGTGTATGCATTTATCATAACTATCGGTATCTTCCAGGATTCAGGGTTATTTCTTCAGGATACTTTGCAGAACTAGAATTTCTGTGACAAAGGCTATAAATAATATTTTAAGCTATTGAAATTGAAGGCAGCTGTTTTTATGGTGTACATACCGATCATAGATGATTCCTCTTCAGGATTGCCCTAAAAGTTCAACAGTTGTTTGTTAAGAATAAAATTTTGGGCCGGGCACGGTGGCTCACGCCTATAATCCTAGCTCTCTGAGAGGCTGAGGTGGGCGGATTGTTTGAGCTCAGGAGTTCGAAACCAGCCTGAGCAAGAGCGAGACCCCGTCTCTACTAAAATTAGAAAGAAATTAATTGGACAACTAAAAATATACACAAAAAAAAAAATTAGCCGGGCATGGTGGCGCATGCCTGTAATCCCAGCTACTTGGGAGGCTGAGGCAGGAGGCTCACTTGAGCCCAGGAGTTTGAGGTTGCTGTGAAGCTAGGCTGATGCCACGGCTCTCTAGCCCGGGCAACACAGTGAGACTCTGTCTCAAAAAAAAAAAAATAAAATTTTGTTTCATATACTTGAATATTTAAATAAGTAAACTTTTTGAATGGCCACTATAATTTTAATATACTAGAAGCTAAGATATGACCTTAACTAATGGCATTATCTTTTCTTTGTAATGTTAGAGCTGAAATTTTATTTTGAGGTGTAACATAGATGTTTTGTTAGTGTGTATATTTAGATAGCTCAGATACTAAAAATAGGAGTTGAGAAAACATAGGTTCAGATCCTTTTTATATGAGCTGTATTTCATTTTTCTCTGTTATATTTCCCAGTCATGTAGTCACTAATATATGTAACTCTTTTGTAAGTGTGCATGGAAAAAAAGTAATCGAATCAACACAAATCCATTGCTGTAACTTAAGGCTTTCTTTTTTTCTCCTCCCTCTTCCCCAAGGCATGTGTTCAGATGAGAAAAGTGAACATTTGCCCTTGTATTTCACTATAACAGTATTCGTCGTAGAGGAGAATTATAAAATTGTGGTCACTGTACTGGAGACAATTCAAGGTATTTATGCAGAAATGAATTAGCAAGCCAAAGACTGCTATCCTTAAAAAATGCCTGCTTGCAAGATTGGCCCTTGGCTGATGTCTGAGAACTTAGATTTTGGGAGAGTTCCCACTGTTTCCTAACCAATAAATATAGTTTACTTTGCCTAATCTCTTTGTGCAAACTGTGGTTTGCTCTCCTTCCAGAATTTTGGAATTCTGGTATGTGCTAGGCAGAGGGAGGGTGTCTATATAATTAGTCCACAATAAAAACCTTGGTCTCTAAGAGGCTTCTCTGAGCAGATACATTGCACACGTTGGTGGGGGAAGAGTGTGCTTGCTGTGACTCCTCATGAGAAGGAGGGAGAATAGGAAGTCTATGCACGAATTCCTCCGGACTTGTGAGATCTAGCTATGTATGCTTACCACATGGCTGTAGTAGTCTCAGCCATGAGTGCAACTATATGCTGTGTCCTATGAATTCTGGCGAATTTCTGAACCCGAGGGTGGACTTGAGGACCTCCAATCAAGGATTTTTGTTACTAAATTTACTGAGAAACTCTAAGGATTATATTGTAAAATAGGTTTATTTATACAGTAATCATCAACATCATAGAAAGTGTTTACTACATTTCTGACATTATTTTGTAACTTAACGTCTTATTTTAGGAAATTTTCTCCAGTAGAATGCTGTCCTGCATATGGTATATTTACGTAGAGTATCTTGGAGATTTGTGTGACAGGTTGTGTCGATTGCCAATACTCCATGACATCCTAACTTTTAATTGTAATGGTAATTCCACTGAAAGCCCTTTCTTAAACTCAGATCCTTCTGCTAAGAGCCAGTGATATACATTCACTAAGAAACAAATCTTGTCTCTGAAGCACTGAAATAGCAAGTAGGGAGGGAAAGTGCTCTGAACTTAACTTTGGAGTTGTTTTTTTTACACCTCCCCTTTGAATCATCATCAGGAAAGTTAAGGAAGAAACTTTGTTAATTCTTAACATGTTGAAGTCCCTGTTTGAATTGAGGGATATAAAATAGTGTCTATGTTTTGGGCTGTAACTGTGTACTGTTTGATTTTAGGGGGATAATTTGGCGAATCTGGTTAAAAATGAATAAAATAAGAAGTATTCTAGTGTTAACTTTGTTTTTTGTGTTTCTGAATATAAGTTTCTTAGAATGATTTTCTCTTGGAAAAAGCCCCACATGTTGGTCCTGTTGTTAAGAAAACAGTGCTTCCTCTCTTTGTCCTCTAGTTTGTCTGTTCAAGATGAGATAGTTTTGTTAATTTCTAATCTAAACCATTCTTTTCAGTGTAGTCAGACATGACAATTTATTATTGAGGATTTTGTTTGGTTATTGAAATTTTGTTAAAATTATTAGTGTAACATAGGTTTACTCAGGTTGTGTTGACCTGAAAGAGTAATACTTAAATAAAATGATCAGACTTTCCTCTGTCAAAAAAGATGTCCTTCACCCCAGATTCTTTCAAATTCCTCTCTTTCTTTCATAGTGTCTAATGGATTGTTTCACAGTTGCTTTTTTAATAGTGTTGACAGATGGCTGTGTTGCTTGATAGCGTGACCATTTATTTTTCTGCTTCCAACTTCTTGTTATATTCAGTGCTTCTGGTGATGGCACTTGCCATTCCTGACAATTTGATGATCATTAAATTGCTATATTGAGCATCTTGATTGTTGGTACCAAAAAAGGAGGAAATCTTCACCTTTACATCCATTTCTTTTCAAGAAATTTATTTTGTACTGACAATGTGCCATTAACGTGTAGATGAGAATACAGAGAGGATTAAGGGCACGGTTCTTCCCTATTAATAGACAGTTGAATTACCTGTGGTATTTGCAGCAGAAGGTAAAGAAGAACAAAATTATGGGAATAAGTTTTAAGTATGACTGTCAAGAAAATCTTCATCAAGTAAGAAGGTATTTCAGGATGAACTAGAATTTACTATGAGGTTGGGGTTTAGAAAATTTGATGTTGGCAGGTCAGGCTGTAGATGATGTGCTAGAGGAGGAAGCAGCTTTGTAGATGCATGAGGCAGTGTGGTGTCTTCAGGGAAGTTATATTGAATCTTCAGAGAATTTGAAAACAATCCTCATCATTACAGTATTGTCTTCCAATACACCAACATGGGTTCTTTATTTCCATTTCTTTTTTCCAGGTCGTCTGTAATGTCCACAAAGTTTTATAATTTTCTGTATTTTAGTCTTGGACACATTTTGTTAGATTTATTCTGAGAGAGTTTGTAGTATTTATTGGTATCATAATTGGTATCTTTGAGAAACAACATATTTCTCTTCTCAAAATATTGGTTCTTCCTAATGTGTAGATGTGTGGTTAACTTCTGTATCGGTCACTCTGATAAACTCTATTATTTTTAATATTTTGTAAATTCTTATATTTGGACAACTGTATTTTTGTAAATAATGATAGTTTTATTTTTTCCCTTGCAATCTTTTTTTCTGCTATCTTGTACTGGCTAGGGCCTTTAGTACAGTGTTGATTAAAAGTGTTCATACTTGACATTTTTGTCTTGTTCCTGATTTTAAAAGGAATGTTTTTAATGTTCTCCTATTTAGAATGATCTTCAGTCTGGGGTTTCAGATGCCTTTATTTCTGAAAGAATACCCTTTATAGCTTCTCTGGTTGAAGAAAATATTACTTTTTTTCCCCCTGGAATAAATTTAAAAATAACTTAAACGTTCATTCATAAGACATTTATTCATTGAGTCCTATGGACCACAAAGATAAGCAAAGCAAAAATTTTTACTTTGCAGCTTTTATTTTTCATTTGTCTTTTTTTGTTTGAATTACTTACCATTATCATAACAATAAAAAAGTTCTAGCTGATAGGTATTGCTAAATTGTCTTCAAAAAGATACCAAAAGTGTATGTGACAGTATTTGTATAACACTCACCCTTTTAATAAATTGTCTAATTAAACTTTGTTACCTGTGCCATTCTGTGAAGAGCCCAATTATGAGCTGGTTTTAATTAGTTTCTCTTTAGCAGTGAACATGAGAATCTTTTTATGTGTTTGAGGTATTTAATTTTCTTTTCTATAAACTGGCTAGTTGTATAATTTGCCTGTTTTCCAATCATTGCTTTCTGTTTGTTTACTGATTTTAAAAACTATACATTACAAATCTTTTCTTGCTCTGTAGCAATTTTTATTTTTTGAAGAAGTTAAATTGACAAACATTTTCTTTTTTAATCTTTGGATTTTGTGTCCTCATAACATTACATTTTTTCAAAATACTGTTTGAGAGCCCTTTCATTTTATTTTAAACTCTTCAATATTCAATTTGAATATTCATTTGAAATTTATATGGTTGTAATGAATGAAAGGGAGATTCACTTTTACTGATTTTATCTAACCGTCTGTTTATGAATTCATTCTGTCATTTAGTGATGGCTAGCAAGTTGTCACATACAACTATTGAGTAGTCCATCTTCCCCCCCTGAAGTTTGAATTACTACCTTTATGTTATACTTATTTTTTCATATGTATTTGAGATCAATTGTGGTGATTGCATATGCATTGATGCGCTATTCATATGAACCTCTATCAAATATCTTTTTTACTGTATTTTTGATCACTTGTTAATATCTTGTGGTGTTAATACCCTACTTTGTCTTTCATTCTTTTTTGTTGTTGTTCTTCATCTTGTTTTTCTTTCTTGAATAGTTTTCTTGGCTATTCTCAATGCTTATTTTTTCCCATGGATACAATTAGCTTGGTTAATTTTTTAAAATCCTGTTGATATTTTCATTGAATTAACATTATAATCTTAGATTAGGTCAGGGTGGAATTGACATCTTTATAACAAGTATGGGTATTTATTTCACTTTTTTCATGTTCCCTTTTATTTCTGTCAGTAGAGCTTTAATGTTTTCTTCATACAGACTGTACACATTTCTAGTTAAGTTTGCGCCTATTGCTGTTAGTTAATGTAAGTAGGTTCCTTGGGTTTTTTTTTTTTTTTTTGGCATCGTGTTGCATCCTCTGCCCCTCCCCCCATTGTATTAATAGAGTTTTCTTGATCCTTCTCCCCTCCTCCCTAAGAAATGATGTGGATATTCATTATTTTTTGTTGAGATTTAATTCACATACCATAAAGTCATCCTTTTAAAATGTACAGTTTAGTAGATTTTAGTATATTCCAAGATCTTCCAACTCTCACCACTAATTATACAGCATTTTCATCATTCCAAAAGGAAACTTTGTACCCATAGCAATCACTTCTCATTTGCGCCTCTTCCCAGTCCCTGAAAACCACTGATCTGCTTTCTCACTTTATAGTTTTTCCTATTCTGGACATTTCATATAAATAAAATCATACAATATGTGGCCTTTTTGTGTCTGGCTTCTTTCACTAATGTTTTCAAGGTTCATCCATGTTGTAGTATGTATCATTATTTTCTTATGTTTATGGCTGAATAGTACTCTATTGTATGGATATATCACATTTTGTTTACCCACTTATCAGGTTGTTTCCACTTTTTGGCAATTATGCATAATGCTCCTGGGAATATTGACGTACAAGTTTTCGCGCGAATGTAGGTTTTGAGTTCTATGGGTTATATACCTAGTAGTGTAATTGCAGCGCCTTACAGTAACTGTGTTTAACACTTTAAGGAACTGCCAAACTGTTTTCCAAAGTGACTACCATTTTACATGCCAACAGTGTATGAGGGTTCCACTTTCTCCGTTTTCTCGCTAACACCTTTTATTACTCATGTTTTTATTATAGCCATACTAGTGGGTAAGAAATGGTATATCATTGTGGTTTTGATTGTCATGTCCCTAGTGACTAAGGATGTTGAGCTTCTTTTCATATGTTTATTGGCCATTCGTGTATCTTCTGGAGAAATGTCTATTCAAAATTTTTGCACAATTTTGAAAAATAATAATAATTATTATTATTATTAGAAATGAGGTCTTGCTATATGGTCCAGGCTGGAATCAAACTCCTGGGTTCAAACAATCCTTCTCCCTCAGCCTCCTGAGTAGCTGAGACTATAGGTGTATGTCACCATGCTGGCTCTTTGCCCATGTTTTAATTCATTTGGACTTTTGCTACTGTTGAGTTATAAAAGTTCTTATTATATTCTGCATACTAGACCTTCTAAAAAAATTTGACACAATAATTTTACATATTTTTTGGGTACATGTGATATTTTGATACATGCATATATTGTATAGGGATCAAATTAAGGTAATTGGGATATCCATTACCTTAAATATTTGTCTTTTATTTATATTGGGAACATTCTAGTTCTCTTCTAGCTATTTTGAATTATACAATAAATTATTAACTATAGTCACCATACTGTATTGTCAAACACTAGATCTTATTCCCTCCTATGTTTTTGTATCCATTGACCAATCTCTCTTCAAGCCCCCGTACTCCTACTCTACCCTACCCAGGCTCTGATAATCACCAATCAACTCTCTACCTCCGTGAGATCTACTTTTTTACCTCTTGCATATGAGTGAGAACATGCCATATTTGTCTCTCTGTGTCTGGCTCATTTCACTTAACATAATGCCCCCACTCCCAGTTCCATTCATGTTGCTGCAAATAAAAGGATTTCATTCTTTTTATGGCTGAATAATGTTTTATGTTGCATTTTGTGTATGTACCACATTTTCTTTATCCATTCATCATGGGTGGATACTTAGGTTGATTCAGTATATTGGCTATTGTGAATAGTACTGTAACATACATGAGAGTCCAGATATCTCTTTGATAAACTGATTTCCTTTCTTTCGGGTATATACCCAGTAGTGGGATTGCTGGATCATATGGTAGTTCTATTTTTAGTTTTTTGAGGAATCTCCTTACTGTTTTCCATACTGGCTGTACTAATTTACATTCCCACCAACAGTGTATGAATGTTCCCCTTTCTCTGCATCCTTGCTAGTATCTGTTATTTTTTGTCTTTTTATTAAGAGCCATTTTAACTGGGGCAAGAGGATATCTCATTGTGGTTTTGATTTGCATTTCTCTCATGATTAATGATGTTGAGCATTTTTTCATATTCCTGTTGGTCATTTGCATGTCTTTTTTTGAGAAATGTCTATTCAGATTTTTTTTTATTTTTTGGAGACAAGGTCTCATGCTGTTACCCAGGCTGGTGTACAGTGGTGTGAGCATAGATCACTGCAGCCTTGAACTCCTAGGCTCAAGCAATCCTCCTGCCTCAGTCTCCTGAGTAACAAGGACTACAGGTGCATGCCACCACACCCAGATAATTTTTATTTATTTTTTTTATAGAAACAGGATCTCACTATATTGCCCAGGTTGGTGTCAAATTGCTGGCCTCAAGCAATTCTCCCTAGTGCCCAGCCTGTTCAGATCTTTTGCCCTTTATTTTTTTTTTTAAAGTTGCCTATGCTGGAATGCAGTGGCGCAATTGTAGCCCACTGCAGCCTGGGACCCCTGGCCTCAGGCAATCTTCCTGTCTCAGCCAGCCTTCTGTAGTGCTGGAATTACAGATGAGAGCCATCGCTCCCAGCCCTTTTACCCGTCTTAGAAATCAGATTATTTAGGTTTTTTTTGCTGTTGGGTTGAATTCTTTATATATTCTGGTTATTGTGGATAGTTTGCATATGTTTTCTCTTGTTCTGTATATTGTCTCATCACTTTGTTCACTGCAGATTGTTTTCTTCGCTGTGCGGAAGCTTTTTAGTTTAATATAATCCCATTTGTCTACTTTTGCTTTTGTTGCCTGTCAGGCCGTGTCCAAAAAAAATCTTTGCCCAGACCAGTGTTTCCCCAGTGTTTTTTTTTTTTTCCTAATAGTTTCAAGTCTTTGATTTAAGTCTTTAACTTGTTTTGATTTTATTCTTGCATATGTTTAGAGAAAGTGATCTAGCTTCATTCTTCTGCTTGTGGGTATCCAGTTTTCCCAGCACCACGATTGAAAAGACTGTCTTTTCTTCACTGTGTGCTTGCAACCTTTGTCAAAAATGAATTGGCTGTAAGTGTGTGGATTTATTTCCGGGTTCTCTATTTTGTTCCATTGGTCTGTGTGTTTTTATCCAGGTACCATGCTGTTTTGGTTACTATGGCTTTGTAGTATAGTTAGAAGTTAGTGTGTTGTTTCTCTAGGTTTGTTCTTTTGCTCAGGATTGCTTTTGCTATTCGTATCTTTTGTGGTTTCATACAAATTTTAGGATTGTTTTTTCTGTTTCTGTGAAGAATGTCATTTGTGTTTTGATAGGAATTGTATTGAATCTGTAGATCACTTTGAAGAGTATTAACATTTTAACAATATTAATTATTCCAATTCATGAGCATGGGCTATCTTTCCATTGTTTTGTGCCTCTCCAGTTTCCTTCATCAGTATTTTATAGTTCTTATAGAGATCTTTCACTTGTTTCAATAAATTTATTCCCAGGTATTTTATATTTTTTGTGACTATTACAAATGGGATTGCTTTCTTGATTTCTTTCAGGTTATTTGCTGTTGGCATATATAAATGCTACTGATTTTTGTATAAATTCATTTATCAGTTCTAACAGTTTTTTGGTAGAGTCTTTATATGTTTGTAAATGAAACAAGGATAATTTGACTTTGTCCTTTCCAATTATGATGCCCTTTATTTCTTACTCTCATCTAATTGCTCTGGTAGGACTTCCAGTATTATGTTGAATAAAAGCGGTGAAAGTGGGCATCCTTTTCTCTTTGTTCTAGATCTTAGAGGAAACGCTCTCAGTTTTTCCCCATTCAGTAGTATGTTAGCTGTGGGTTTGTCATATATGGCCTTTATTGTTCTGAAGTGTGTTCCTTCTATGCCCAGTTTGTTGAGAGTTTTTATCATAAAGAGATGTTGACTTTTCTTTAATGCTTTTTCAGCATCTATTGAAATGATCATGCATACTGGAACTTTATTAAATATATGATGTGCACATATTTTCTCCTATCTTGTGGGTTGCCTTTTCACTTCCTTGATAGTTCCCAGGGAAATACATCAAGTTTTAAATTTCAGTGAGGCCCAATTTAAATATTTTTTCTTTGGTTACTTGTCTTTTAGGCATCATATCTTAAGAAACTATTGCTTAACTGAAGGTCAGGAAAGTTTATACCTATGTTTTCTCTTTAAAGGTATGGTTTTATTTTTTACATTTAGGTTTTTAGTCCATTTTGATGTAATTTTTGTATATGATGTGTGAACAAAAGTTCCCTGAAATGGAATTTGAAGTAAAGAGACTTTATTCCACTGAATAGTATGCACACTGGGGAGGTACAGCCTCTGGTGTAAAAGAAAGGAGCATTCTAGAGAAAAAAGGGAAAATTTTAGCAAAAGTTCCCTCCCAGATTCCCAGTCAGGTTTGTTTGTGCTAATGAAGGATTGAGACCTGTTTAGTTCTGATTGGTCTATACACCTGAGCACTGGTTGGCTTAGGTAGGTGAGCTCTGATTGGTTGGCTCAGGTGACCCCTGAAAGTCCCAAAGATAAAAGATGCCGATTTTCCGGGAACTCAGAGTATGTATGTGACCCCCTAGTAAGGAACAGTTGGTTCTATTTTAAATTTAGGCTCAGTTAGCCACTTGGGATTCATCTTGAAGGACTGGCTCTTTCAGGTTAACATTTGTTCAGAGGTGTGAAGTGGGTATTGAATGTTATATATTATGTTCCTATTTTATGTGGTGGTCACCCGTAGGTTTTTGCCATGTATGCTTTAATAAGTATGAAATTGTTGAACAGATGGACAGTAACAACATTAATTCAAGTATTTTTAGTGACTGAGCCTTTCTGCCCCTTTTCAGTGTTATATTGTTTAGAATTTTAGTTAGACTTTGACTTTAACCTATCTCAGTCTAATTGTTCTTCTTTTACTGTTAGTGCTGATTCAGATTTACTCATACATTCTTAAATTTCATGTCTTTTGGGGAGGGAGTTTCCTTCTTAACTGTAGTTGATTGTTTAATATTCAAACACTAAAAACGTCTTTATTTTTTTCCTCATTTATAGATTGTTTATAAATTTCAAGATGACAGTTATCTTTTCTCCTTACTTTGAATATTCCGTCATCTGGTGTTGCTGATGCAATCTCCTGTTAATGTAATTATTTTCTTTTGTTGGTTTGTCTCTTTTCTGATAGCTTTTCAGATTTTTCTCTTTGCCTTTGGCATGCTACAATTTCACATAATTGGTCAAAGGGATTTGATTTTATTTATTCTGCTCAGAACTCTTGGTCAGGACTTCTTGAATGAGGATTTATATGGTGAATTAGTTCTTGAAAGTCACAAATCTTTTTGAATACTGCTTCTCTAATATATTTTATTTTCTCCTCGATATTTACATTACCATTCTATGTTTTGTGTGTGTGTTTATTTATTTATTTTGAGACAAGGTCTTGCTCTCTGGCCTGGGCTGGAGTTCAGTGGCATCAACATACCTCACAGCAACCTCAGACTCCTGCACTCAATCCTCCTGTCTCAGCCTCCCGAGTAGCTGGGACTACAGGTGCATGCCACCACACCCAACTAATTTTTTTCATTTTTTTGCAGAGATGGGGGTCTTGCTGTGTTGCCCAGGCTGGTCTCAAACCCCTGGTCTCAAACCCCTGGTCTCAAGCAGTCCTCCCACCTTGACCTCCCAAAGTGCTAGGATTATACATGCCAGCCACTGCACCCGGCCTGATTTGTGTCTCTAAACCACTCTTTTCCTATTTTCCAAATTTTATTTTTAGGTACCTTTCTCAGATCCTTCTTTTAAGTTGCTGTTTCCCTCTTTGATTTTGTCTACTTTGCTATTTAACTCAACTCTTGAAGGGTTTTTCCCTTTAATTTTAAAGAACAGATATCTTCTTTGTTTTTAGGATGCTAATTCTCAAGTATATTATGCATGTTTATTCTTCTTTTGAGTTCTTTTAAATGGGGTTATTTTCTGGGGTGGGTTCCTGTATGCTTTCGATTTGTGGAAGTGTTCATCAAAATAGTTTGATGTTTGCTTCAGCCAGGTATCTGAAGGGTTTTGCTTGAGCAAATCACATTTTATGTTAATTTCTCATTGGGATTCCTATAACATAGAGCCTCTCATGGGGATTTTCTCTCCTATACCTATGCATGGGACAGGCATGGGGTTTCCTTTTCTCTTAAGACGTCACTCCAATTGTCCATCCTACCTCCTTTTCTTCCATCTCTCTTCCACAGACTGGCTTTCCTTTTGATTCCATGGGCTGGTAGATAGAATTGTTTTGGTCCTATATTCTCTTCTTTTCTAGCTTTTTTAGAGTTCTGGCTCTACACAGAGGTTTTAGTTCATTTACCATATTGTATGGGCTCAAAGCCATATTACATATGCCTTTGTGGGCATTAGAGACTTCAACTTGTAGAGACTGTATCTGACTTAGGTTGTGATTCCCCAAACTTGACAACATAACCTCTTAGCTTTAAATTCTGCCTTAGTTTCTTGCTCTTGGCATTTTTGTTGTTGTTCTTTTTTTATCTCACCTATATTTTAAAATTTTGAGTGTCATATTTCTGTGTGTTCATGTCATTGGTGGGGGTTGAGGGAGGGTATCCATATTAGTTCAGTCTCTCATTTTCCAGAAATAGTATTGCCCTAACTAATGAATTCTGTGATTATTTACAAGAGTCTTTTAAATATCTTATTTCTTTATTTTGTTAATTGTTCTGGTTAATTTCTCCACTGGACATTCTTATGTTGTTCCTCACTTTTATTTGAATTGGGTACCTTTAAGAAGCATTTTTCAAATGTCCTAAAGCAATTAATTTATCATATATGACTTAAATGTGTCAGTTTGCCTGTTCACTTAAAAAGTTATAGTGAAATTATTATATATGATGTCACCAGAATATCATTCTAACAGTAAATGACAAAAAAGATACAAAAAAAGGAATACAAAAGTGAAATATTTCTAATTTAGAATTTTTTAAATACAATTTTTATTCTTCTGGATTTTCTGTTATGCTGATCTTCTCTGTGTTACTATATTTGCTTTAGTGTTTTATTGATTGAGTGCCAGTTAATATCAGAGTGTTATAATAACTACTGGTAGCCTTTTCCCTCCCATATAGGGAAATACAGAAATTATAAGAGAATATTTACATGTGAGAGATATGAGATTTCTAATGAAGGAAAACAGACTTCTGTTATAATGTATCTGATGTGCATCATTATTAATAGAAAACTGTCAATTTTTTTTATATTAAGTAGATTCCTAAAACCCTTTTAGCAAAAGATTCCTCTGGTTAAACATTAAATAATATACAGTGGGAGATGTCATTTTTAACTATGAATTCTGAACTTTGAATGAATTTTCTTTCATTTGAGCAGAATCTGTTTAATTCCAGTTCTTTTTTTTTAACTACTTGTTTCTGTATAGTGCAATTCTACTCTTTCATGTTGTTTATAACTTAGTTTTGTATGTAGGCCTTAAGAATGGGTATGTTGTGCTTATTGTCTTCATTATTCTAAGTACAGAATACCTCTCTCCAAGTAGATTTGTGGGTATTTTACTCAGTCTTTTAACATACTTATAAAATGGGTAGCTGGCACAATGGTGTGCCTTTTGTGATTACATTTGGTTTTTCAGTAATGTGGTGGTTAAATTCATTTCTCCAGCTGTCTATACAATTTAAATATCCTGTTGTCATTATGGGTGGTGATGCTTACTGTTGTACATGTTTTATTTTGGATTTCTCTTTTCTTGTTTCTTTTCTCCTCTTTTCTTTTCTTCTTTCTTTTTCTTTTTGTTTTCTTTTTTTTAAGAGATGGGGTCTCACTGTGTTATCCAGGCTGGAGTGCAGTAGCTATTCACAGGTGTGATCCTAACGCACTCCAGCCTTGGACTCCTGGCTTCGAGAGATCCTCCCAACTACAGGTGCATGCCACCACACCCAGCTTATATTTGGAATGTATTTAAGTAATTCCAGTCAACCTTAGCTCAAATGTAGGAACTCAAATTTCAGTTCTTCTACTTTATATTAAAATAACTTCACAAAATTAAAAATTCTTAAGAGAAATTTTGATGTTCTGTAGTATAAATTCTACTATCCACAAATTTCCTTCTTAACTGACCTTAGATTGTTTTTGATAATTTCTTTTCATGTATTCAGCCATAAGGAGAGATTCTAATTTTTGTCTCACTTACGTACCTACTTTGGTATGAGAATCCTTCCCTTCTGCCCATGCTCAACTCCCCCTCCCCCTCCCCACATAGCTTAAGTATACTAGAGCTATGCACTACTATAAAGTATAATAGATCCCCTTTCTATTATTTCCTGTAAGACTGAAGAATTGGGCAGCTATATAGTATATCGGCTAAGAGCATAGCATTTGGAATCAAATAGACCTGGGTTTGAATCTTGATTCTGTTGTTTAATTAATTTGTCCTTATAGTAATTCTTTTGACCTTTAATTTAGTTTTCTCTGTGAAATGAACACACTATACCTGCCTCAGAGAATGGTTGTGAGGATTAAGTATACTGATGCATGTGAAGCCCTTAGATTAGTGCCTGACACATGAAAAGTACTGAAGAATATAGCTATATTTGTTGTGTTGCTTAATGTAAGGATAGTAAACAAATGTACTAATCTTTGATGACTTGGCCAGTTTTACCTTGGAAAGGCTTAGAGACTAGCTTTAGGAAAAACTGTCTAATAACATTTCATTTTAGATAAGTGGGGAGTAGTTATCCTTTGAAAATAGTCTAGTAGAATATTTGCTGTATGGATTAACCTGCCATTAATATATAGAGTAATATATATAGTAATATACATAATATATGTAATATATAGAGTTAGATAAAAATGGAGCTCTAGTATAATTAAAAAATAAAAATAAAAATTCGGCTTATTTTAATATAGTAACTTGACTTTTTTATAAATATTGTTTTTTAAAAAAAGAGTTTTTTGTTTTTAACATTTCTTTTAGATATATTTAAGACATACTTGAGGCCAGGCATGGTGACTAGTGCCTATAAACCCAACACTTTGGGAAACGGAGGCAGAGGCAGGAGGATCCCTTGAGTCCAGGAGTTTGCGACCAGTCTGAGCAACATAGCAAGACCCTATCTGTATTAAAAAATAATAATAATTTAAAAAATTAGCCAGGTATAATGTCTCATATCTGTACTACCAGCTACTTGGGAGGCTGAGATGGGAGAATCACTTGAGCCCTGGAGGTTGAGGTTATAGTGAGCTACCTTAGCACCACTGCACTCCAGCCTGCGCAACAGAGCAAGACCCTGTCTCACCAAAAAAAAAAAAAAAAAAAAAAGACATACTTGAGAATTTCTGGCCTATTTTAATTTTAATGCAGTAGACATTATGTTACAGCAGTAGGAGTACTAGAGTGGGGATTTAGAGACTTGAGTTTGAGTCCAGCTTTGCTGTTGACTTGCATGTATGTCCTTTGTTAAATAACATAACTGCCTTTGTCTAAATTCTGATCTGTACTGTGATGTTTGTAATCTGACCTACCTACCTACTTAAATGTTCAGAAAATCAGATGAAATAATTATATCCAGACTCTTTAGAAAGTACAAAGTTCTGTCCAGAGAAAAGATGAGGGTAATTTAAGTTCTCTGCATATTTTTGTTCTCCTACATGTTTTTCAGAACACAATATTGGTGTCTTATGAACTATTAGAAATTGCAGCATATATCCCTGTTGATCATAATTCTGTGACCAGAGGCATTTTGGTAACTTTTTTCTTGGATTGTAAGGTAGTATCTTACTTCAGTGGTGAAGGTTTTTAAGAATTCACCAAAATAGCTAGGAAACAGTTCCTGAATAAGCCGTTTTTTTTTCAGGAAGTGTAACTGTAGCTCTAGATACCCTTTTCAATCTGTTCAGAACTGATCACCTCCATTAAGCCTCTGAATAACGCTACCTGATTTAATTAATTTGCATTTTGTCTACGTTTATGCATGTAGGTTGCAGTACATTAGTTTATATTTGAGTGTTTATTTAAGTCATTTTGTGTCTTTTACTTGAGACTGGTTTTGTTTTCTCAGCTAGGTTGGAATCTCCTTGAAGGGTAAAGACAATTGGTCTTTCCCTTTATCCACATAGATTCATAACAGAGGCTGCTCTGCATGTAATGGTTTCCTATTGGTTGTGGTTGAGTAAAACTTCCGGTAGAACATTATGGTATCATTTGGCCTAATTTTAAAAAATATGCATCTGACAAAATTTCAGTTGTTTCAGTTTATGCCTATTTAGAGTTAAAGACAAAAAGGCATCAAAACAGTATACTACTTGGTTAAAAAAAAAAGTACAGTGTTTAAATTTCATCTTAAGACTTAATTTTTTTTATTTTTGCTTTTTCAAACAATTTCGTTAATTGTATTTGGCTGAAAGAAATCTAGTAGATCTTTATTAGGTGATTTGAATTTTTAATACTGTAATATTTGGGGGGAATGTGTTATTTGTATTGTTATTAGTCACAGTTTTAAGTGATTCTTAACAAAAAAAGGAATTATGCCTTTTATAAAAGTCCTTTTTTATATGTCTTTATAAGTCTTTTTTGTAAGACTTTAATAAAAGGCGTAATTTGATGAAGAGTCCCAGTTCTGTTATTTCCCACTTTTCAATTAAATTAATTTATTAAATTTTTGGTGACTTACTGTTGAAGTTTCTGACATAAACCTTGGTATGGAGGAGACTATTCTTGCAATAAATTTGCTAATTTATTTGGAAATTGACTACATTTGAAAAAAGAAACTTCTTTACATTTACTTTAATCAGTGCCTTTTCTAAAACAAAGCAAGACAAAATTATGTCATTTATCTTTGCTCTTAAAGTTTGTTAAAGATGATGTTTCTTCCAAATGAATGTTTGCATTTTAATTTTCCGTATTTTTTCTCTAAAACCAATCAGTGCTCTATTAAGAAACTTTTTTACATCTTCTTCAGGAATGTCATTGTCTGCCGGATCTTCTCCTCTTCACTCCCCCAAGATTACTCCGCATACTTCTCCTGCTCCCAGAAGAAGAAGTCACACTCCAAATCCAGCAAGTTACATGGTGCCTTCTAGTGCCTCTACACCTGTTAATAATGCTGTTTCTCAGACTCCATCTTCTGGTCAGGTGATCCAAAAGGAAACTGTTGGTGGGACGACTTACTTCTATACAGACACAACTCCGGCACCTTTGACTGGGATGGTATGTCTACGTTAAAGAGGAAATCATAGTCTTATAATCAGTCCTTCTTATTAATGAGTAGGTTTATCCCCTTTTGCATCTTTTTATTGTGATGTGAAAAGTATTTCATTTTCTAACTTAGATAAGAATTCTAGTGTCTTCTTCATATCTCTTCAAATAAATCTAGTTCTGCCATACAAATAACTCTAGTTTTGGACAAATCTGATTTAATCAGAAATTATTATAATTTATGTCTAGGCTCTATATTAGTACTTCATGGCATGTTTTGCTTATGGGGTTACCTAGTACTTGTACCAGTTGGAGTTGATACTCACTGATATTTGTTTATAGATATAGGAAGTTTTACCTCTAGTAAGAAGTTAGAGAAAGTAGATGGTATCTTATCAGTAGTTACTGAAAGCAGACTGGATGATAAACTCATGCCTCAGATGTGGCAATGGTTTAACAGCTAGATCTCTGGGTGGTAGAGTGACACATAGTGATAAGGGGCCTGTGATATGGGTCACTGCTAAGGAGGGAGAAGATTCAGACCAAAGGAAGCCATGACTGGGGATAAGGAGACAGCTACCAAAGGACTGGTGAAGAAGAGAAAAAGAAGAATCGTGAAACAAACGGGAAGGCATAGACCCAGACAAAACATAAATACAAAGACCAAGAGAGGAAGAACGGGCCCAGGAGGAAAGATTTCTTCTCAGAGTGAATTAGTGATGTCCTGAGAGAGAGAAGGAACAAGAGCCAGGAAGAGGGAAAGGGCAGGGTAGGGTGTTGGGGGGCTGGAAGGGGTGGAAGGATAGGTAAGTATTGTCATGTTACATAAATTATACCTTTTTAGTTTCATTATTTTGTCCATACTAAAAAATCATTTTATTTACTCTAGGAAAATTAGTAGTAGATGAAGAGCTCATGAGTGAGAAATCCAAATTTCGTTAAAATATGGAAGGTGATCTAAACTGTAGATATTCGAGTATCATAGACAGTAGGCTTACATGGAAAGTTATTTGGATTTATTTTGATCCCCCAAGTTCAGTTAACAACTTATTTTGATTAAATTTAATATTTTACTAAAAGATAATTTGAAAAGAGAACAGGTTTGTTTCTTTCCTTTCTTTTGAAATATTTACGAACCTGGTTCTACCATTGTTTTGGGGCTCCTGCGTATTGGTACTTATGAGACTGTTTATCCAATTGTAAAGTAAAGACAGTAATACCTGATCACTCTATGAGAAATAAATGTGAAAACATTTATAGAAGTACTTGTAAATCATGTAAACTACTTTTTAAAAAAATAATAAAAGAGCTAATAGTTTTGTGGTTTATTTTTTTTTAAAATCAGAGATCTTTCAAAAGTTGACAGAACAACTTTCCAAACAGATCAAATAATTGAGGTAGGTAGGTAGAGCAGAGACTTCCTTTGGTTCTTTCAAGTAAGGATCCATCAGTGTCTCCCCCCTCCACCTTTTGGTTTATTACATTTTATGTTCATTTACATGTTATTGTATTTTATCACATTTTTAGAAAGAAGAAATTTAGTGACTATAGAAGTTCTTTTGTCACAAAACTATCTCAGCTATTTTTATAGAGATTAATATGGCACATTTTTATGCTGTTTTTGCCTCTCAAACCACTCTTTAAAAATATGCTCATGGCAAACCTGAGGTAGTTAAGCCAAACTATGCTGTGTAATGTAAGGAAAACTAAAGCAAGACAAAGGAGGTTTTTGTTCTCCCTGCAGATACAGGTTAAAGAAAACCTCTACAAGTATTGCAAAACTACTTCCTAATTGAGATCCAGAGCAGAATAATCTGCTGGCAACAGCAATTAGCTGAATTCATTCTTAAAAGTGGAAAAAAAAAAGTTCATTTTTAAAATGAAAGAATAAAAGTAGAAAAGATATTTTAAACTGTGCTTTGATTTTGTCCTGGAAGGTACATGTACTGTTGCATCCTTGTATTCAGTAAACTGCTGACCTAGAATAAGTTGGTCCTCCTCACTGTTGCGGTTTGACGTGTTTACAGGTGTTAGCACTTTGGGTTGGCTACAAAAAGCCTAGGAAGGAGGAAATTTTGGGGGTGACAAGGGCAGTGTTAGTTTGTTACTTCATTATCTTACTGTACCCAAACACCTTTAATTTCTTTCTTTCACTCCTTCCTTCCTTTCTTTCTTTCTTTCTTTCTTTCTTTCTTTCTTTCTTTCTTTCTTTCTTTCTTTCTTTCTTTCTTTCTTTCTTTCTTTCTTTCTTT
>CAUYSK010111157.1:0-28548 GCA_963575035.1 Avahi laniger
TGCCAATTTTTTAAGTGCTTCTTTTAATATTGTTAAGGGCTATTTTTATATTTTGGATAATGGTAATGTACCAGATTTATGTTTTGCAAATATTTTCTTCCTTGGACTCTCTTAATAGTACTTTTTTTTTTTTTTTTGAGAAAGAGTCTCACTCTTTTTCCCGGACTAGAGTGCTGTGGCGTCAGCCTAGCTCACAGCAACCTCAAATTCCTGGGCTCAAGCAATTTTCTGCCTCAGCCTCCCCAGTAGCTGGGACTACAGGCATGTGCCACCATGCCCGGCTAATTTTTTCTATATATTTTTAGTTGTTCGATTAATTTCTTTCTATTTTTAGTAGAGACGGGATCTCGCTCTTGCTCAGGCTGGTTTTGAACTCCTGAGCTCAAACAATCCGCCCGCCTCGGCCTCCCAGAGTGCTAGGATTACAGGCGTGAGCCACCGTGCCCGGCCTTAATAATACTTTTACAGAGCAGAAGTTTTTAATTTAATAAAGCCCAGCATATAAGTTTTTTCTTTATGGATCATGCTTCTGGTGACTTACTGTAAAACTCATAATCACCTGGATTTTTTCCAATGTTTTTATATAGATATTTTATAGTTTTATGTTTTAAAATAATCTGTGATCCATTCTTAGTCAATTTTGTAAAAGATATAAAGCTTATTTCTAAATTTTATTTTCTTGTTCAACAGTTTTAGCACCATTTGTTGAAAAGATAAATTAGATTGTCTGGATTGAATTACCTTTGCTCCTTTGTCAAAGATCACTTGACTAGATTAGTATGAGTATATTTCTGGACTATTTTGTTCCATTGATCTATATATCTTATTTCATCAATACTACACTCTCTTAATTATTGGACCATTTTAGAAATTCTTGAAATTGGGTAATGTGAGTCCTTCAACTTATTTCTCTTAATTCTTTTAGTTTATATAGCGTCTTGTCTAAAGTAAGTGCTATTGAGTCAAAAGTATTTAAATGGTATTCTCTCTGAGTGTTTGAGAATGGCTTTAGGTTCAGATATATGTGACCATGAAGATATTCTAACGGCGGGCAAATTCAGAAATATCCTATGTAATAGTTAGATAAAAAAATTATAATGTCTATTATATTATCCTATGTCTCACAGTGATAAATATAAACTGTATGGTGACAGTAAAAAAACAACAACAAAAACAAAAAAAAAAACAGTTTCCAGACATTTAGCTAAAATTTGGTTGATGGTGGAATACTCATGTTTCATTACTATCTGTCTTAGAGCCACTAACATAATATTAAAGACAATCTTTTATTTATTTTAATAACACTAGAATTTTAGCTATTTATTTATAAAATGTAAATGTACAACATAATTTATTGAATATTTTAAATAAAATTATTCACAATTCTAGTATTCAATATCATGTAATTGTCAAAGAAAAGAACTGGTATCACTTTTCACTCACGCTATAACTATATATGTGTGTTTGTATGTATGTACCCACACACATATATATATATAATTTATATGTTATTTAAATTTCCAAAATCTTTCTCACTCATCATATTCATTCTTTATAGATGTCTGATTGAGTGTCTCTGGAACCAAGAAGTGGAAGATGTAGAGAAGCAAGACAATTGATACGTGATGCTATTGGAAAACAATACTTTTTTATGCAAGAATTTTTTTTAATCTTTTTTTAATTCAGGATATTATGGGGATACAAACATTTTGATTACATGAAATACATTTGCCTCAAGCACGCCAGGGCCACAAGTGTGCCCATACAGTGTGCCCCGTTTCCACTAGTTGTGGATTTACGTCCCCCACCCCCTCCACCCCTTCTACTTGACCGGCACCCAGTGGATATCACTATCGCGTGAGCACCTCAGTGTTGATCAGTTAGTACCAATTTGAGGGCAAGAATTTTTAATTCATTTGGTCTAAGAGGAAAGATTTGAAAAGATTAGTGACATACCTTTTCATTTCTGCCAATTAAATTCTCTCTGAAATTTGAATAGGTGTCTCTCTTCATTTGAATATTGACAGGGAAATAACCCACGTCCCTTTGCAACATTCTTAAGCAGTCAGCATTTGTCTCTACAACTTAGGGCAAGCAATGTAAAGAAGGGTTTTATTCGTTTTAATCCTCACTCTCTCCTCATTCTCTCTCTCCCTCTCTATATCTCTATCCCTTTCTTTATTTCTCTGTGTGTTCATATGTGTGTATTTAAAATGCAAGTCCTCTTTAGCTTGGGTCTCATGTCAGCTGATGCTCTCACCTGAGTCTAAAAGAATTAATGAATGGAAAAGAGTAGGCTGGAAATACAAGTATCAGAAATTTAGCATATACAACTGAAACCATTGGAATTAATGTCATTACCCAGGAAGAATTGGAAGAAAAAGCAAGATTGGATTTTTCATGGGAAAAACCTATTAGATATGGGTAGAAAATAAGATTCCATTAAAAATTATAAAGATCAACAAGGGAAGTGGAAGGAAGGAACTATGGGACTGCTGAACCTAAAATAGCAGATTTTCAATGAGGTAAATAAATAAGTGATGCAGACATGTCTAATAAGATAATACCCGGAAATATTTTTTGTTGAAGAAAACTCTGTTAATCGTCTACCTAATAGCATTTCCCCATTTTGTTCTTTGCAATAGGAATCTCATTTTGAGAATGTGGGGAAAAATAAGGTCCTCTTTTTCTCCACGGAAGTTCTTGATGCCTGTGTAACTCAGCTTTGGTCAATAAGACATGAGAAAAATCTGTATAGGAGTTTTTCATGGGAAAGCTTTAGCATCCCTGACCAAGGGATAACATACATATTTCATGTGACTCTTTCCAGAGTTGAAACCTGGAACTGTGACAGCCAGCATTTGATCAAGAGAAACAAGTCAAGGTATTGACGGAGCCCAAACTCGATACTGTCGTTTTACTCCCTATAAAACAGCAGCTATCTACCTGTAGACTTCTTAGTAAGTGAGGACTAGGGGTGGGGAGTATGGAGAGGGTGTAGAAAAGAAAAAAAGAATAAAAGAAAAAGTAAGAATTTGTGTAAGCTACAATGAGTCAAAATTTTGGTAACAGAAAAACATCTTAAATGTTGCAATATTACTAATGTTACAAATGTTAACAATTAGAATTGAAGAGATAAGTAATCCTGAAGAAGTGTGACCGCAAATATTTTTTGTGGTGAATTGAAAAATGAAGTGGAGAATAGAACAGGGGAGATTAAGGGTTGCACCTGTTCAATATCATTTGCTTATAAAGTTTGAGGAATAGTTAAATAGACACACGAGCTTGAAGAAAATTTTAATTTTTTTCTCTGTTATATATTTTTAAAAGGGTAATTTTTAAAGCATGTAGTTAAAAAAATTAGATTTTAATCCTGTTTCTACAATTTCTATTAGGATCCTGAGCAATAACTTTATTTTATTAATCATGTTTTCATATTTTTTAAAAAGGGATTTTAATAAATTGAATACTCTTTTCATTTCTGCTTCTGGCAGAAAACCTAGAAGCACAATCAGTGATATATAATTCATTTTTCTAAGCTCTTTCAACTAAATCACACTGTTCCGAATTTAATATTGCTCTTCTTTGACAATGACTAATATGATGATTATTGATTGGTACAAGCTGATTCTCAGTTAACTCTTGAAAAAGTATGCATATCTGTTTCATAATGACAGATAATAGAACAACTTTATGATATATAAACAATGAATCATTGGAAGAAAGTAGTCACTAGAAATTTAAATATTTATAGAAAATAAAAATGAATCCAAAACTTCGTGCTAAGTTAAGCAATAAAGAGCACATTTATTTCATAACTGTCAATTATTTTAATGACTAATATATTTTTGGTAAGGAATGTCATGATGATAAAAGACTGTAAAATGAGCAATTTTTGAAAATATTTCTGACGTCAGTTTGTTTATTGCATTAGTCAAGTACAAATACTTATACTAAAAAAAAAAAAGAATTGGTATAATTACTGAGTGTTAAACAGTGCCATGTTAACTAATGAAAAATATGGTTTTGAGAAATACAGTAATTATTTCAAAACACACATAAAGATATGCATTTTTATTTATGCAATATGATTTTGTATAACTGGCATATGGTCATTCTGACTTAATTGAAGAAAGGTTAAAAAATGTATTTAATAAGGACATACTATGTAACAGGTAATGTAAAATGCACTTAATATTCTATCACAATCTTACAAATATATTAGGAAAATTCACATCTTATAAAAGAATAAAATGAAACTCAGTAAGATATAATAATTAGCCAATAATTTAACATCTAAATGGACTACACATTCATTTGCCTCTTTATTTTGCTGTTTCCAATAAGATTTAAATTCATTCGTCCTCATATTAAATTTAATACAATAACATTTTTCAAACTAGAATGCTTCCTTTTGTAAGTAAACATTTGTCATAATAGTAGAAACAATATACATGTAAGTGTATCCTTTAGGTGACCAAAATTCCAATTTTTATGGAAATCAGAATATACTTCATAACTTTTAAAGGTAGAAGAAAAGGATGCAAATTTATAGAGTTCACAAATGTGAAGTTTCATCATTGAGAGGAATGTCTTATATTTTTGTATATTTCATACACATCCACATTCTGTCATAATTATCATTTTTATGGAGATTTTATATATTTATATAGAAACAAAGCACTTATATACAGCACATTTATAGTGTATATATATATAGATTTATACATATCTGAAACATTGAAAAATATTATCAATGAAATATTTTCGGTGTTACTAAAAAATAATAGATCTTTTCTCCCTTTAGAAATGGAGAAAAGATTGTACCTATTGAAAACTCTTATGAACTCTGAACTAAATATAAATAAAACAGATGTTTGAAGGCATAGAGAGCAAACAAATGCAAGCAGGGACTGGAGGGGTTATATCACTTAAAATGAGGACAGAAAACTATGTGAGCACCTCATTTAACTGGTATATTAACTCAGGCTACTCCCTAAGTCATGTGGAATGTAGGGCACAGAGTAAGAGACAAAAGGTCTAGTCTCACTGCACTGAAAATTCAGAGGTTGGATTTAGAGCTGTCAAAGCAGCTGGGAATCAAAAGGGAGATTTCAGAAAGGAGGGAGCCACTCAGAGCCAAAGATTTATCAAACTCAACTCAAATTATTGACTTATTTTTAAACCATGCATTTATACAGTAGGTCTCCAATAAGCACAGCAGAAATCAACACATTGAGGGCAAAAAGTGGTAAGTATAAATTTAGTCTACCCAATACTGGAGAGACAGAGTTTGGAATTCAAGTCTCCCCAAGTTAGAGAACTTCAGTGAACACTTTGGACTTATTTTTAAAACCCCAGATAACCCAACATTAAGAGTTAAAAATATATCACAAATATTAAAGGTGTACCCTAGACCTAAAAGTGAAATAAAAATGAATCTATGTACTAAAGGACAAAGCCTAACAGTAAGACTTCACAGCATCAAGATGGTGTGCTAAAAATTTAACAACCTGCCTAAACAAGCAACACTTTTCCAAAGAAAATAATGAATCTAGACTTCTTAGCTATATATCACAAAAATATATAGCATTATAACTATATATAATTTTAACTAAGTCCTATTTGTTTATTTTTGTTGTTGCTATATTTGCCTTTAGGCTCTTAGACATAAATTCTTTGCCTAGCCAAATGTCTAAGAGTTTTTCCTACATTTTCCTATAGAAATTTTATGGTTTCATGATGTACATTTAATTTTTTAATTCATCTTGAATTAATTTTTGTATATGGTGAGAGATAGGGATCCTGTTTCATTCTTCTGCATGTGGCTCTCCAGTTTTCCCAGCACCACTTATTGAATAGAGTCTCCTTTCCCCAGTGTATGTTGTTGCTGGCTTTGCCAAAGATCAGCTGGTTGTAGGTAGATGGTCTTATTTCTGGATTCTTTATTCTGTTCCATTGGTCTATGTCTCCACTTTTATACCAGCACCATGCTGTTTTGGTTACTATAGCCTAGTAGCATAATTTGAAGCTTGGTAATGTGATCCCTCCAGATTTTTTCTTTTAACTTAAGATTGCTTTGGCTATTCAAGCTCTTTTTTGGTGCTAAATAAAGTTTGTGATTATGTTTTCTGGATCTGTGAAATACACTAGCATATTAATGGGGATTACATTGAATCTGTAAATCACTTTGGGCAGTTTAGACATTTTAATGATGTTGATTCTATCAATCCATGAGCAGTGGATGGTTTTCCATTTATTTGTGTCGTTTATGATTTATTTTATCAGTGTTTCGTAGTTCTCCTTGTAGAGAACTTTAACCTTTTTTAGTAAGTATATTCCTAGGTATTTTATTTTCTTTGTAGCTATTCTGAATGGTATTGAGTCCTTTTTTGACTTTCCACTTGACTGTTATCAGTATTTATATGAGAAATGCTACTGATTTGTGTACACTGATTTTTTTTTAACCTGAGACTTTGCTGAATTTATTTATCAATTTCAGGAGTCTTTTGCTCGAGTCTTTAGGGTTTTTTAAATACAAGATCAAATCATCAGCAAACAGGGATAACTTGATCTCCCCTTTTCTGATTTGGATGCCCTTGATTGTATCCTTCCTTAATAAGTCATTTATAAAATATTTATTGAACATTAGGTATGTTCCAAATTCTAGTCTGAAAATATAGCACACACCACAATGTATCAGGTATCTACTCTTATAGAGCATGGAAGAATTTCCATTAGATGTGTTTTGTAATGTGAATTCATTTACCAAAATAAATCATGTTTATCTTCATCTAACATAGATATTCTACTATGAAAGAACTTATAACAAGGTAGTGACTTGCTGTACATTTACTACACCATCAAATTGCTTCTTAAGATTAAGCAACTAGAATGAAATTCGAGTATTTGTAAAGAAAAACAGAAGTATTTCCGTAAGTAATTTTTCCTATTACTGGTGAGTCAAAAGAAATTGAAATCAATCAGAAGGCATTATCGTTGGTCTCAGTTCAAATATCCTTTATACTTTTTAAACCATCTATATTTAGGCTAGTAAATCAAAATAAAAATATTTTTTTAATTTAATGTATTTAAAAATAAAAGCAATTAATTACAAAATAATTCACAACAAAATGAAGACAATTCAAGAAAACTATTACTGTATTTTCAGTATATACTTTTGTATAACATTAAATATCACATTTTCAGCATATCCTTGACAAATTAAAGTGTTCCTAGAAAAATAGATATTAGGATTTATAGAGGATTGTATTTATGACTGCACAAACTGTTTATGTTAATATAATTTTGAACTATTTGAGTTTTCACTTTAATTTAATAATATCAATAAGAAGTGACATTCATTGAACACAGAAGCATATAGATAATTACCTATAGAAGGTTGTATTAATTCATACATCAATGTGATTCTTACAATGCAGTTTTAAAATGTCTCTGCCCTTGAAATCATCATGACAATTTTGCAACAACCATATAAAGTATAAAAATTGGAGGAACCCAATTCTAGGAAAAACTACACAAATTCTTAGTAAAAACCAACCCTTGTTCTTGAATATTCCTCCCCTCAATCAGTTCTTGAATATTCCTCCCCTTCAAAAGACCAAGCATCACTTCCTCCCTTTGTAGCTGCTCTGTTCAAACCTGTACATTCTCTGTGCTAGTGTACTTTCACTTTCAATTAAAAAAAAAAAGAACTGTGGCTTTCTTGGCTTACATGGTGCATCCTGAAATTATTTTCTCCCCATGATCAACAAGAAACTTGAAAAATTTCCACTCAGAGGCCTCTAACAATTGAACTAAAAAGAGTTGGGAACCTAGGAAAACAGAGTTTCAACCAGAGAGATTGATTATAAGACACTGGAAACAAGGCTGTCTTATAGAAGCTGTGACCTTTAGTTGATAGGTGAAGCTGATGGTGGGGTCACAGAGAGTTAACTGGAGGAATAAATAACTGGCATCATTTTCCTCTCTTTCTCTGTATCTATTGTTCACCAGTGGCTGAATCCCCCTCATCTAGAAACCCGAAGGCCAAAAATTTATTGATATATTCCATTGGAGTCAGGCTCCCAGAGCACAGAGAAGGACAGTGAAGGATGAAGGATGCCTCTGAAGAGGTTAAACCCATGATATTTATCCTACAGAAGAACTGAAGGGAGGGGGGAAACAGACATATGCAAAAAAAGAAAATTTTTCTTTTGTAAACCTAGTGGAAGTAAGAGCTGTTTTTCATTGTTCACAGTTATATCCACCAAACTTAGAGCATAATTCCTAGTAAATTGTAGAAACACGATGCATATTTTAGATGAATATATGTATGAATAAAAGAGCAGTAGCAACTATTCTTAAATTATTTAAAACTGAAATATAGAGGACTCGTGTTCTTCTTTGCTCCAGAGAATTAAAATTATGACTACAGGATTATACATAGAAGAAGGCTAAAAAAAAGAAATACATTTATAAAAAACTAGAAATTGTCTGCTAAATAATGAAATGCCCTATTAGTGTTGAGCTTTCTGCCAATGGACTCGTTCAAGCAGAGATATGGTCTTTTAAAAAGGAGAGAGTAGAATGAATACAGGCACTGAATTGGTGCTTGGACTGGCTGAACGCTATTATCTCTACCACTTCTAAGATCCTTCAATTATGGGGCCCACAGGAGAAATTTATTTCAGTCTCAGTATCAAGAGAGCTGTGCTTTTCTTGAGGAAATGTTTGTTGTTAGCCCCTGAGGGATATTCTAAATCTCTGTAAGGATCTTTGCTTTGACAGTTAGAAATTTTAGAATCAAATTTGTGGTCCATTTTGGCAAATGTGTAGAATAGTTTATGACTGTTGGATTTGCATATTAACACTACCTCTGGTTTTATCTTATTTTTCTTTTATGTACCATAAATTTAATCTATTTTTTAATCTTACTGGTTATTTTTTAACTTATTTATATGCCTTTGGGGGAAAGGCAGGATATAAACAAAGTCTATAATTCTGTTGTTTTAAAATTCTTAATATATTCAAACAGGAAAAAGTAGCTTCCTGGCAATTTATTTAAACTCTCTTACAGAACATATATAAGAGGGATGTTTTTGCATTGTAAATTTTATCCTTTAGCAGATAGAGGGGCTTATGCTGGAGGGGCTGATGGACATGTATCCTGTAAAATTAACCTCTTAAAAGGATGAATTTAACTAACTTCTTTCATTAGGTTTGAAATCATTAAAATATCTCTGATATTTGAGATGTCTCAGCAGAGATTTAGGGACATAACATGCCAATGAATTCCTAGGAGTAATTAGTTTGGGTGGAGGAAAGTTACAAAATGAATTACCAGGTTCAATGCCAGGGTTGAATCCATTGTAGTGTCAGGGTTGTGTTCATGTCATGTGGATGCAGTGGGGAACCTCTCCAAAATCAATACCTCTAGAACTAGAAATATTCACTAAAATTAAAATCTGAGGGTGAGTGTGAAAATTAAATACAAAAGAAAGATATTTGGAGATCAAATATAAAATGGTGTGGGTTGAGCTCTTCTAAACAAGCATAAGATGAGTCTTCCCTTGATTTCCCCTCACCCACTCTAGGCACAGAGGCAGACATCAGGGAACATTCACCATGAAAAAATGGCAATGTCACTTTTCAAAGTGAACTGTTTGGCAGGAAACTCTAAATTATTTCTCTGTTTGATGTTTATAACTAGGACAGATTTTGTAGACACTGTTTTGAAAGTAATTATAATTCAAAAAAATATTTGGATGTGTATATGTGTGCACTGCTGGTTGAAATAATGGGAAATGTTAAGAATTTATACTGATTTGGGAGGGGGGAAGATGTCTTTTCCTCACCCATTGCAAAGTTAATGGCTGAAGCCCACTATAACAAAAGACAGATTAAGAGAAAAGCATATAAATGTATTTAATATAAATTTTTTTGTGACACAAGAGACTTCAAAAGGAAAAGAAGATTCAAATTAAACAGAAAAATCTGTGTATTTTTATGCCTAGGTTTGATAAAAAGTGGACAGTCATGTGGAATTTTAGTTTTAACGAGAGCAGGGATAATATTTGTCTTGTATTTCAATTTCTAGTGCTTATAGCAGCCTCCCAAACAAATTAAGTATATAAAAACTATTTTCATGAATAAAATAAATGCATTAGCCTATATCTTTATAAGAATTTTACTGATTTTTTAACATTTATTTTATTAACTTACTGGGTTTATTTTTGCAAATGGTGTGAAGCAGAAATATTTTCCCCAATTGGATATCCAGTCTTCTCATACAATTTTATGAATAAAGAATCATTTCCCTACAGCTTTGTAACATAACTTCCATCACATACAATTTTATTTTTCAAAGAAAAACTGCACTGGACAAGTTAAACAGGCAAGGGAGACTTTATTCAAGACTGTTTCAATAGGGGTCAAGTTTATATCAGTAGGGAGAGTGATCGAATCCAACTCCTGTGGAGGGGAATAAAAGGCCAGAGAGTTCTTAAGTACTGAGGTGACCTAGTGGAGAACAACTGAAGGACATTGGGGGAGGATCGGCCAATTTACTTAGGCCAGTATGGTTGTTAATTGGCATTTATTGAAGTTAGGCTCCTATCCTCCCATAGAGACTGGAAGATTTGGGCTCTATCTTTCTTAAAGATTACATTGCAAAGGGATAGCTCCCAGGTCCTTGAGAAAGGAATTCCTCAGTTGTAAAAGTGACAAGAGGTTAAAAGGTAATTAACATTTCAATGAAGCAGAGAAAGCATTTCAATTGCCAGTTTTCTAAAATAAATGTTCTAAGAAAAGGGGGAATAGGGGCTTAGAATGAGGAAAAAAACCACTTTTTAAAGTTTAGTTAAGCTGAAGGGATTGTCAAGGTCATCTTGTTTACATTATAAGTATAAATTTTTCTGGACTACATTTTGTTCTATTGATAAGTGTGTTATGTCTGGAGCATCTCCCATTTAATTGCTATTACTTGCTAATGCTTTAATATTTAGACACTATAAATTCTTTTTTGTTGTCTTCTTTTTATAATTTTTTTTTCCTTAGGCAAATTTCTTGTCTACAGAGTTTCAATTCCAGCTTGCAAATTTCTATGAAAGGTTACATTGAGATACACATTGAGTAAAAAAGACATTGCCGTTTTCCTACAAAAATTCCGTTCTTCTCTTCTTCCTTGCAGTAAAGCCATAATTTTGTCCAGGGTAATAGTATGCTCAGTTAAAAAGAATAAAGCAAAGTATTTGTCAGTATCAGATAGATGGTGGTCAGTGATTAGTAAATGAAATTCCACTGAGACTATCTGGGATAATTTTGTTTTCTGAATTAGATGCTATTGTTTCCTCATCATCACTATTTCTTTTTTTTGTTTGTTTGTTTTTTCATTTGCCAGGAAAGCAGGAGGGAAATTTAAGTTGAAATAAACAGCAGCCAGTGTGGAACCATCCAAAGATTCACACCACTACATCTACACATATATTCCCAGCTCTTAACATAAAAATTATTTATGCTCCCACTGAAATCAAGTCCTTCCATATGTACACTAGATTCTAACTTTTTTATCTATAAAAGGACACCAATTAAACAAGACTTTTCTCTCTGCAACATCATGAATTTAGTTTTCACTAACGAGAGATATAGATAGACAATTTATAAATATCTATCCAGTTACAACTATATGTACTTGAACTTCCTTGGACAAAACAGTTCAGATAATAAGATAATTATGTAATCTCATTAGCTACAATTCTTTTTCCACTCTTGCTTGAGTCAACAACCAATCTATTTTTCACCATGCTACCAAAACTATAGCTCTTTATAAAATTATTGTTGGGCCAATGTTGGTAAAACCAGTGGTCAATTTTTGGTCTAGTTTTTTGCTTTGTCTCTCAGAAACATTTGACACAGGCTCTTGTTTCATGTTTTTATTTGATAAAAAAACACTTAATATTAAATTTGCCACCTTAGCTATTTTTCAGTATACAGTACAGTAGTAATTATTTCACACTTTGTGCAATAAATCTATAGATTATTTTTCTTCTTATAACATTGAATCCTCATAACCACTGCATACTAATTCTTCTTCTTTCACCCAGACCTAGGTAATCATCTTTCTACTTTCGGTTTCTGCAATTTTTACAACTTTAGATATTTTGTGTGAGTGGAATCATACAGGCGTCCTCGTCCATTATTATTTATGTTTTCTGCCTTGTCTTTAAGAATGGAACAGTGTAAGGAAACTTAAAAAATATGGTGGAGGATGGCTCAGAGCTAGAATCTTAACCTATCCCAACTCATTACATGAAAATACTATTGTTCATGAACAGATCTTTTAATGGAAATCTACTTAGCACCTTAGAAAATAGGAACAAATTAGAATTTCTGTCTAAATGTCTTGCTAGTATAAAATAGTCATTTGATCAAAACCACATATTTTTGGTTGATGATTGTAGACGAGTGCTAATATAGGAAAAGTTGAAATTTTACACTGTTCTCATATCTAAGGCCACTCTTATGCAGTCACCCTGATCAGTATTCCATTATCTGCTTCAATCTTGCTATTTCATGCTGAATTCATGCTTCCAACATTGTTTATGCTACTTCACAAACATGTAAGCCTGAAGGTGTGTATTTATGTGAGTGTCATATGACGAAAAGAAAATGTTTCTGTTTTCATCACAAGTTCTTAATAGAATTTTAATAATTTTAATGTTAACAAATTGAAGAATTCAGGCTCTGTTCTAGCAATTTAATAAATCAGTCTTTAGTATTTATATCAGTGATTATTTAAAAATTTTTTACATGTTTTACATGTTTCCCCTTTTTGGCTGTAATGAACACATGAATGTGATTTTTGCTTCAATAAAAAATTTATGTAGTTCCTAACATAACCTTGCTAAACTGTTCTCTCACTGGCACCCAGCACCTCTTGCAGGGCTAGTGGTTTTAATCATTTCAAAGGCATGGATTTCTCAAAGCTGAAGAGGTCTTTTAGTAATTTGAAATTCTTCACTTTCAGTAGTTTTTCTTAAACTAGCATTTCCTGTATTGGGATGACTACTTTAATACATCAGACCATTTGTCAGGAATTCAAACCACTCTGATGGGAGACAGAATGTTGGGCTATCTAAATTCCAATTAAATGCACTACTGAATTCCATTCTTGAATTCAAGAAACTTGGAATAAAAACCTCAGCCTGTAACAGTGACCTAATGTATTCATTGATTGATAAGGCACAGTCCTTAATTTTTAAACATTTAACTGGGATGAAAAGATATCAGAATAATAATCAATCTTTCCTTGTAAAATGAAATGTGCTTAGAGGTAAATGCTGTTTAAATAGATTTTTTTCAGAAAAAGGATTTGTATATTAGATTTTTTTTTCAGCAACCCACTTTTGTTTTAAGCCATGTGATCAAAATCTTTTATAAAAGTTCTCTTTCTATCAGTGAAAAACGAGGTGGCTGAACCTAGTGTGTTTTTTCTTTCATTACTGGAGAATTCAAATGAATTTCCTCAGGTCCGAAATTGCTAAGACCGTTGATGAAAGATGAGACTCATTGGGCGAGGTTTAATCAGTAAATCAGTTAATTGTGAGCTGGTGAAGAAAAGAAAAACTTATGATATATATCATTTTAATTAATGATAAATTATTAATTAAAACCTAACCAAAATATTCAAGTGCAATTTGTTTTGAATATCAAGTTTCACTATTTAAAGGAAAAAGGAAAAAAATTTAAATAGAATATTTTTGATATTTTTATTTTTATTTCTTTTACAGGAAACTTTTTTATTTTTATTTATTTAATTTTTTAAATTCAGGATATTACGGAGGTATGAACATTTTGGTTACATGAAGTGCATTTGCCTCACTCAAGCCAGGGCCACAAGCATGTCCTTCCCCCATACAGTGGACCCTGTCTCCATTAGCTATGGGTTTACCCACCTCACTGGCTCTATGCCCCACCCCCTCACTCCCCAACCTGATCAGCACCCAGTGAATATTACTACCATGTGAGCACCTTAGTGTTGATAAATTAGTACCAGTTTGATGGCAAGTACATGTGGTACATGTTTTTTCATCCTTGTAATACCTCACTTCGAAGGGTAGACTCAATCTCTACCCAGGATAATATAAGAGGTGCTAAATTACCATCGTTTTTTGTGGTGGAATAGTATTTCATTGTATACATATGCATTTTATTAATCCACTTATGTATTAATGGGCACTTGGATTGTTTCCACGTCTTTGCAATTGTAAATTGTGCTGCTATTCACATTTGAATGCAGGTGTCTTTATTATAGAATGTCTTTTTTTCTTTTGGATAGATGCCTAGTAGTGGGATTGCTGGATCAAATGGTATTTCTATTTTTAGCTCTTCGAGGTATCTCCAAATTACTTTCCACAGAAGTTATACTAATTTGCAGTCCCATCAGCAGTGTAAAAGTGTTCCAATCTCTCCACATCCATGCCAACATTTGTTATTGGGGAAACTTCTGGTATTTTTAAAGGACACTTTGTCAATTTTTGTAGGATAGCTTTTAAAAGTTTTTTTGAGTTATCTTTTTGAAACTTTTAAAAAATTATTTTGATTATCTCATTTTGAAAAACTCTAATGGCCATAAATCTTAAACTTCAATTGTAAACAATCTGAAGTGATCTATACAAAGATGTGTGCAGTTCATGTTCCATGCTAGAAGATGAAATTTGGCCAATAGCAGATCAGAATGAGAGTATTTATTCAGCCTAATCAATTAGCCTCCTCCCTTCCCTCCCCATTCCTTCCTAAGTTGTTCTATCTTGTATTCCTGAAAACATTCACATTCAAGAATAATGAATTTCTGAGTAGATAGTGTTTCCTGTAATATGTTTAGCTATGTGGGACCATTTCAATAAGTTCCACCCCAGTAATATGTCTCAGTGGATTATCTCTTTCTGTGTATAATTCTTTACTTTATTATCTTATTATTTTAAGGAAGGAAGACAGGCTAGAGGTTCATTTATGGTAGAATATAATAAACCAAGGTTTAACATATTACAAATTCAATATTGTTATAAAAAGTTATCCCTATTCAGCTAAATTCTACACATTTATTTATTACCAACATTGTGTTAAATCATTGATTTCCAAACTGCTTCACATGATGACTGGTTCAATCAGCAAGTTGTTTATGCATGGATTCCCTCAACCATAACACTTCCATTTTTTTATTTATTTCATATATTGAGAGAGATGAAAGTATGATGAGATTTATGATAAATATGGAAATTATTTTTACTATATTTTAAAATGATTTCTGTGAAAGTTTGCTATTATAGAGAGAAATTTTAGGACCATCGTGGGCAGGCAATTACTAAAAAAAAAGTGTTCACTCTTATTATCCAGGATTTGGTTTCAATTGTGTAATAATTTTAGCCAAACAATTTATATATTCTCAAAGTTATCTTACATATTATAAACTGATTTTAGCTTTCAAATTTACAATGTATGACTTTCAAAGTTTTAGCGATATTCTCTCTTTTTGAAGACACATTAAATATTGTGATAGCCGAATACCTGGAAATCTTTGTTTCTTTGTATAAATTATGAGTGTGTGCTAGCAAATGTTTCAACTAAAATTAATACCCTAAATTATCTTCAAAGATATTCAAACTGTGAATTAGTAAAATAACATAAGAATGTAAACAACAATTTGCATTTTCCAAAACAGAATTCTCAAGTATTTTGTCACAGATACTTTGGATTTAAAACAATAATCTACCCAACTACATGTGATTAGAACATAGATGTTTCCAAAATTTTCAGTACTCACTTTTTTAGGATGTTTAAAGATAATGCTTTTTAATATTTCAAATATTTAAAAAGTCTAATTTTTACAAATTAAGTATGTAAAAACTATTTTCATGAATAAAATAAATGCATTAGCCTATATCTTTATAAGAATTTTACTGATTTTTAACATTTATTTTATTAACTTACTGGGTTTTATTTTTGCAAATGGTGTGAAGCAGAAATATTTTCCTCAATTGGATATCCAGTCTTCTCATACAATTTTATGAATAAAGAATTAATTTGACTAAAGAAAACTAAATCAAATATTCAATACTTTATACTTCAAAAGATGTTATACAAATAAGAAAAAATATAACTAAAAACTGGAAGGAAATATATCATATGAACACACACATGCACACACACATGCACACACACACACACACACATGCACACACACACACACACATGAATATATTGACTCTTTCTGTAGAACAAAGCAAAAGAAAAAAATCCCCAGAGAAATTTGGGCAAAACACATGAATGGATGGTATGTAGAAGTGCAACTTGCTTATAAAATGTACCAAAGGGAAATTTATGCCTTTTAAACAAAAATGCAAACAAACAAATGAACTAAACAAAGAATGCATGTGCAAGGAAACATTGCAGCTTTGTTTGTGATAAGATAAAGAGAGAGAGAAAAAAAGCAGAAACAACATAATTGAGTGACTGACAACATAAACTGCAATGTATCAGAATATATAGAATAGAATGGAATGATGTATTGTAATGTTGCAAAACAGCAAATAGGACAAATGGAACTGCAGACACAGATTTAGAGTAGAATTTCACATATGAACATACATATGCATAAAACACCACCATCTATTTTCATGGAGACCTATAAAAATTGAATAACGAGGTAGAGAGACAGAAATATACTGAAATGAAATGCATAAAACTTTATTTGGGCCTGGGCAACTGTTCAAGGAGAACTTTGGCCTTATATTAGGTGTTTAAATTTGTACAACGAAAATGTAGTTTGGCATTATTTGGAGACTAAAATAACTATATAAAATAGAAAATAATTTCTAAATATCTTAAAAATAATAATCTTTCAAATATGATACCATTATCAAATTTATGGTCTTCAAGTAGAGTATTAGAAAGTATTTGAGGTTTCCCAGAGCAAAGTATATTTTCATGTAAATTCATACTAACATAAAATGTTGAAGATGTATGCTAAAAACCTTTGACTGTAGGAACATTTATCTCAAAGTTTCCATGCATTTGGTTTAGGGACTCTTTAACTCTGTAGTTTTGAAATTCCTGATTTTAATACCTGACTTCACTAAGTCATTCCATCAGTGTGATAGAGTAATGTATTAGCTATCTTTATGAGACAAGAGGATAAAAGAAATCATCAGTTCTGCTTAATATGACTATCACATGTTTTAAATATATGTAACTATGTAAAAAGTTGGAAAAATGCCTGAGATACTGCAATAATTCCATAATTGTTAGCTGTTATTATTATTCCCTAGAACAATGTAACACAGAAGAACAAAAAGTTTCTGTACTAACTCAAAAGCAAATTCATTTTGATAAAATCATAAAGGTTATTTTTAGGTTTTATCTAAAACAAAAACAGGAATGGTTTGAAAAAAATTTTATATATATATATATATATATATTGCTTTTCTCTTGGCATATAATCTCAATATGCCCCAAAATAACATCTCTGCCTCTGTCTTCCCTTACACTCCACACAGAGTAAATACAATATGCTTCACTGACTGATACACACTAAAGATGAGGAGTATTATTTCATTAGTTTATTTTTTTGATTACTCTTTACTTTTTAAGTCATTTAACTATAGAAAAAACAAATGCAAAAAAAGAGGTGGTTCAAATCTTCTATTGATTTATAATTAATCATTAATAATTAATCAATTCACAATTAAAGTCTGTGATATTGTTAATAATTATCATTAGTAGCATTAACTAATTTATAATTAAAATATTAATATTATTTTTCAGTCAAACATAAGAATACCAAAATTTTTTTCTTGTGGTGTTTAAAATAATAAAAACAACACTGTTGTGTTAATGTACCATAGTATGTTCCCTTTAAAATGTTACCATATTATTCCAAAGAATCATGAAAACTTGATTCTATAAATTAAATTTAATCACAATATTTTGATAATCTCCATTGACCAAAATTTGCAATGATGACTTAAATAAATTTCTATTCAACCATAGGCTGAAAATAATATAAAACAAATATTCTTACAGGCAATATACTATCTAAAATAAAGATAATTTCTAAGTTACTAAACTATTTTTCTTACAAATGATAGTAATTACAAACAGTAATTAAAGTTTATATGTAAAAAATTGAAAAAGAAGTTGATTATTTAATATTAGCTTGCTTTCTAATTATCTTCTGTCACTGTCCAAAACTATAAATTAAATTGCTAATGTACAATGTAGCAGGCTGTGGGTTTATGAATTTAACAAGTATAATAATATTTTTATAGAATATGAATTGAATACCCTTTTTGCAGTTATAAGCTGATAACTGTCTGAATGCTATTTGATACTTTCTTTCAAATATGATCACTTTACATATAATTTAATCACATTGTTTAAATTTTGCATAGCAAATTGCATTACATGCATAATTCTTTCTTGTCATTGTTTATAAAATGTATAAAATACATCCAATTCATTTAAGCTCTCTACTAAATCTAAGCTCATTGTCTTAAATTTGTTCCTTATTTGAATTTTATATTCTAAGAGCCTCAGTAACAATTTAACACTTATAAAACAGAAAGACTTTGCACTTTTAGGGAACCGAAAAATCATTGAGGGAAATTATGTTCCATCTTTCACTTCAACAAATTTGAAGTGTTTCTCTTTTTCAATATTTTAATGCTATTTAATTTAATTTAGAATGGTTTCTTTAGATGATTCTTCAGTTCTTAGTAACTATGAAATCCGTTCTAGAAGAAACAAGTAAAAGCACTTAAAATGATTTTCCTTTTGTTTTCAATTGCTTTCATTAACTAGAGATGCCTTTCACCATCTTGAGAAATATATTTTTAATCATTTAAATGGAAAAAAATCAACAGACAGGCAATTCAATTTATTGGAAAGGACTTGGGATTTAGAAGCAGAAGACATGAGTTCGAATACTGAATCTGTTATTTAATGGTTCTATAACTTTGAGCAAATACTATATACGGAATTTGTATATAGTATTTTCTTCATTTGTAAAATAAAGTTTGGGATAATTTCATTTTTAGTTATTCATCAATTATTTATCGATCTCTAGCTATGTGTCACTAAGTTTCTCTGTGCTGGAGACACAGCACTGAAAAAAATAAAATCCTTGTTCTTAAAAATCTAAAGTCATTTGGTGGGGTAGGGGTGAAAAGAGACAAAATGGGCAAAATTAAAGAGTAAGTAAACAAAATGGGTTAGACTTTCTTTAGATAAGGATACTTCTTTTGAAAATAATAACAGAAAAGTTATACGGAGAGTGTTGGATGAGAAAATAGTCTAATTTTTCTGTTTGTTAGGATAAATTATAAGAAAAATTCGTGTGAATATATTTTTATAAATTCTAAAACACTAGATAAATACTGGGTTTTACATAGTTACATTATACATTACACAAAGAAATATATTAATTAATAAAGGTCTAAGAACTTTTTCTCCTAGCTTATTTAGTTAATCGCAGATGGGAATTTATTTAAAGTAGCTCATTTCCCATTTTTATCGCCTTAACTTTGAGAATTGCAAAATACTACTTCTTCAGCTAAGGACATGGAAGATATAATATAGCACATTTAGGCAAATTTTGGGAATTTAAAATAAAACATGGAAAGGTGGAAGATTGAAAAAGACAAAAAGCTAAATTAAGAAAAGCAAGGAACTCGTAAGGAAGCTATATACAAATGGATAATTAAATGGAAAAGAAAAAATGCCATATCTAAAACAAAACTAAGAGGCAGATGAACACAACATGTTACAGAGAGAAACAGGATAGAGGGAAATGGGGCTGGAAAACTTGGTAGGTCGTTTTGTCTATGCATAGATGTGCCTCTAAAACTTACGTTATGTATGTAAAATTGGATTTTGAGCCACCAATTGCATTGCTAGTAAAAAAGTAGTAGTATCTTATTTACTAGGAAACCAGTTTCTTATTTCATTATTTTTCTTATTCTTATAGATTGTAACATTTGCATAAATGACAAAGGCTCATTAAACTTTTGAAAATTGTGGATAAGTTGAAAAATATTTGTGACTTTAATAGCTATAAACTTATTTCATATTTAAATTACATCTGATTTATATGAATTTTTTCAAAAGAGATTAGAATATATAAATTCTACGGTAAGTGAAACTATTTTTTTTTTACATTTCTAGATTTTTATTTTTACAAAATATATATGTGTTTCTCTGATGTGTTTACAAAACATCTCCTATAACCTCTTTCATCTTCTTGCCCCCTGCCCATCCATTGTCCCCTCTCTAGCCCCCCCCACAAAGGTTAAATACACTTGTTTCTGTAATCCACCATGTGTGTCTGTTGCCCTTAACATTTTCCTCTGTAACTATCTGTCTGTGTACATGTCTTTACTGTTTGGACAATATGTTTAGAAATATGGTTTGTAACTTGAAATATTGCATTTTTGAATGAATGTTCTTTTGAGAAAGTGTTTTGAGTTCCAAGTAGCCGAGTTATTCCAAGTATCTTTTTTTTTATTTCTGCATATTATGGGGGTACAAATGTTTAGGTTACATTGCCCTTGCCCTCCCCCCATCAGAGCTTCAAGCGTATCCATCCCCCAGATGGTGCGCATTGCACTCATTATGTATACCATGGAGTACTATTCAGCTATAAGAAACAATGGTGATATAGCACCTCTTGCATTTTCCTGGATAGAGCTGGAACCCATTCTACTAAGAGAAGTATCCCAAGAATGGAAAAATAAGCACCACGTGTACTCACCATCAAATTGGTTTCACTGATCAACACCTGAGTGCACATGTAGAAATAACATTTATCAGGCATCAGGCAGATGGGAGCGAGGAGGAGGGGATGGGTATATACCTACATAATAAGTGAAATTTTTAAATTTGCATTTCACTTTATCTTTATTTTTCTTTTTTCTCTGGCCCTCCCAAATGCTATTACTGTACATTTTGTCTCCCTAGCTCCTGTTGAACAATTTTTAATAATCCAGCCATGTTTATCTTTTTCTAATTTTTAATGGTACTTAAAAAAGGAAAGAAAAGGAAATAATATAATTTTATTTTTACCTTAAAATGTTATGTCAAATCACTAAAATATCTAGTCCCCTGTTCAAAATAAGGATGCAGATATTCTTTTTAAGCCAAAGAAATAGTTAATGTTAATAGAAGCACATTTCGTGCTTTGTTTTGTAGACTAGAATGAGGTTATTTGATCACTTCTAACTGGAAGCGTAATCAAGAAATTGACTGTCTGGCAAAAGGGATGGCATTTTCCATGGCAGGTTCAGGTAAATTGTGATTTATCCCCTCAGGCTAAACACTGGCAGCATTTTTCTTATGCAAAAAAGAGTGAATGTACATTGTGGAGAAAACACACACACACACACACAGAGTGTCAGTTGTGTGTTCTTTGAAGCATATCAATTTGTGACTTTATTAATTTTATCTGTATTGTACTGCAATTGTGGCTGGGTCTCATAGTTTTCTCTGATTATCTGTTTCCCTCCTTTCCTTTTAGTAACATAGCATTTTGTTTGTAGGACGTTTCCAAGATCCCTCTGCAGACATGATTTTATATATATATATATATATATATATTATATATATATATGTAAAAAGTATAAAGTGAAGTATTCTTTGATAATCCTCTAAAACTATTCCTAAAAGTTAAGAGGAGTGCCCTCCTTTATCAGATTTTTCCCTGCTTCCTGAAATGTGCCTATATGAGATGAAGACCCAGCAGCTCTCTTGGCCTATGGGGTTACTGGGAATATTAGAGTAGAAAGAAGGAAACTGGATTCTATCAACATGGAGGTGCCACAACATACTAGGCTACCTACCTCCTGATTACTTTGATATGAGAAAGTTTTGTACGCTTTTTAATAGCACACTAATATTTTATGACTTTATATCTAAATGCCATTCAATTAATATAAACATATGAATAGTCTTTTTGTTTATCTTTTCTTTTTCTTATAACTTTAGGATTGGTAAAGTTGCCATTACTTCTATTTTTCTCATTATTAATAAACATATTTAGACCTATTCTTCCATTGTCTTATCAATTGCCATCATATTTTTCAAAGACATATTTATTTTATATTGTGTGAGAAATATGATGATGCATCAAATGATGCTGTCAACAAAGTGGAAAGGCTACCATAAAATGGGAGAAGATATTTCCAAATCATATATCTGTTATGAGATTGATATTCAGAATATATAAAGAACTCCTAAAACTCAACAATGACAAAACCAATTTCAAAATGGGCAAAGGAATACATATACACACATATACATACATATGCACACACCTATATATATATATGTATATATAGACACATATATATATTCTATATGTGTGTTAGTGGACTGGAAGATTTGTGTGAAAAAAATCATGAAAAATGCAGCATGAAATAGAGACTTAGAAATATGAAATAGAAAATAGAAAAAATAATGTTTATTTTTACATTGGGGTCCAAAAAATGATAATAAACAGAGTGGAAAAGAATTTTCATGAGAACTTTTTACATTTGACCATTGCTCTGGGCTTTACTCATACTATGAACTCCTAGCCTCTTGTTCATTCTAGCAGCTTCTTGGCTTAGGAAGGGCAGAGTTGAGAGGAAGATTTATGCATTCATCAGGTCACTAGCTTCTTAGAATCTGAGGAAGAATTATTAAGGTTCTTTTGATTTATTCTTATTTGATGATTAACCAGTTCACTCTGTCTTTAATTTTCATACATGTTTTATATTTCATAAACCTTGAACATATTACAAAGTTTCTTTTTTTAAGACTGCATATATTTTTTCATATTATCATACGATACTTTAAAGGATTCCATTTGTTGTCTATTTCTGTTATTTTCTATCATTTCTATTATTTTCTGTCTCTTTAATAATTTAATCAATTAAATGTGAATTTACGTCTTGAAATCTCTTTTACACTGCTCTGTTTTAATTACATTTGTGTACTATTCATTTTATTTAAGATGATCATTCTTCCTTAATTTGCAATGGTGCTTTGTGAGTGTTGATGTTTTCGTTGTTGTTGTTCAACTTCATTGTATATACTTTTGGATGCAAAAGTGCCCCCACGCAAGAGTTTTGCAGAAGTTTTTGCCAAGGATCTAAGGCTACACACTAATTGGGCCACATTTTATTTTAATTTTTTGTGTTGTATTTCCTTGTACCAAAGATGAAATGTAATGTCAGAAATGAAACATGTACTTTGCAATGATTTGAGATTACTGTGTTTTCTGAGGAAGAGTTTTTCATCTACCTTGACACTTGGAAGACAGCAAATCTCATGGCTGCAGTCCTGAGCCAGTGTTCTTTTATCCCCACCTTATTTACAAATGCAAATATGGCAGCTGCCGGGGGTGATGCACAGTGTATATTAGTTGCAACTCTACAACACACATTAAGTAAATTCCATAAATCTTAGGTCAAGGGGGCTTTGAAATTCTAATATTTAACTTCAATCACCTGTATCTGTGTCTAACATTCCTCTTGCTCAGAAAGACCCAAATTTTCTTACTAATGCGACACAGAGTTCTTGCATATATTTGACACAGAAATTTCCATTTCTTTGTTTTGTGCTTGACACATATGTTAAAATTTCAGGATATTTCTTTAGCAATTCTATGTGTAGAAAAGGAACACTTCTACATAATCTCAGTTTGCCATTATTTCCAGAAGTCCCTGTAATACCTTCTACAATACATGTAGGTGCACAGTATTTTAGTAGAACGAAATAAAATATTCCTCATTTGCCTGAGACATTAATGAAATACCTTATAAATTTTATGCTAAATAATAAGCAGATGTTTACCAAATGATTTTATGGGGTTATATCATACCAGACAAAGGGGAGAGGATGTAAAATAGCTTAATGATAAAAAAAAATCATTTACCATAATGCAAATAGTTAAACAATTTTACAAGATGTGGATGAATCTGAGGAAGTTTTATGAAAATAAACTATCCTATGCCATTCAAGAGTGATTTCTTTTTTTTTCAGGAGTCATTTATTATTTATCAAACGTGCTCTGTATTTCTATATCTCTAAACACTTTTATATTTGGAATGAGTTTTTCCTAGTTCTGCCTGTCATATCCTTTATATGCATCACAAACTCCACCTCCAGGATTAAACAATCATAATTGTTCATCCATTCAGCTTGGTGTTATTGTTCTTTCTGTTATGTTTTGCTTTGTTTTGTTTAAATTTCTGGAGGAGTATATTTTAATTTTTATTTTCTCCCACTAGAACAGCACTGCTATTGTTCACTCTATTTAATACTCCAAAAATCTAATAAAAATTATCATAAATCCCCTTCCTTTTACAAATAAGAAAAAAATGTATTGTATTTCCAAATATTGAAATAATTTAGTCACAGAACAAAAATTAGAACCAACTATCCTTAACTTCTGCTATATCTACTTTTGTATCTCTGCTTGAGGGCAGAGGGTGTCTTATTCATACTTTTACTGGGCACATTCCTAGCTTGAGGAGTCTCAAATAGAGCCAGAGTTTATTAAATGTTTGTTAAATTTAATTGACACAGCTCTCTCCTAATCTGCTCTCTATTTACCTCAATGCCTAAAGAATTGCATTTTTCAGGCTGGCACATTTTCCTTTCTTAAAAAAAACCAGCAGCTATTGCCATTCCTCTAGGAAGACATGAATAATGACTTCAATTTTATGACTGTAAATGGTAGAACACTAGTGACCAAGACACTAATACAGAGTAGAAATCTGAGGAAAGTCAGCAGCTAAGGGAGCTGTGTCTCTCCATCTTGTATGTTAACATTCTCTAAAAGAGAAAGAGAAAATGATTTGCTTCTTCCCAGTCACTAGCACCGTAGCGGAACCAATAAATGTCTGGTGTACTATCAATCACTGTCTCTTATTTACAAAAATGCTGCAGGTTTTTTAGGTTACAATCCTTCATAAGAACATTCAATGCAAATATATCTATTCTATTAATATCATTATGATTGTTACTACTACTATCGTTACTACTATTAATGCATTAATAGTAATATAATGAGTCATTGGTAAGACCAAAAATAAACAAATATGTAACAGCCTTAGAACTCTGGCCTTGAACAGTCTCTAAATCTTTCACCCAAATTAGCAGCTGATGCTTTCTTAACTTTGTAAAATAACATTTATTCAGACAGTCTGTTTAAGTAGTTTCATGGTGTGTCATTAGCAAGGTGACTCAAAAAGAAAATCACACGATTATCTTCAATTATCCTTAGAAAGGATTAATGGATTGTTCTTGTACATGTCATAATATTAACACCTAAAATTATATTGTTTATTATTAACAACACAAAGATGACCTTGCTTGGGCTAAATTGTGGAAGAATTCAATCAGCTATTATCAAAATTAATTTTAAAGACCCTTACGTGATCAGGTCCTATATAACTCAAATTGGAGTATGCATGATCTAATGTCAGTTGTTAGGACTTAAACAAATGACAATATTGATTTCTCCATAAAGCTTAAATTGGAAGAAAATAATATATAGTATAACTTAAGGAGTTATCCACAGGATAGTAAAAATTACAATGAAGATCTCATTTTCATGAATTAAAGCTTATCAATTATAATATTTAATAGAAGGTAGTATTTTCATTTATAATGAAAATCAAAACCTAAGATTTATATAAATAGAAGGAAATTTACTGTCACAAAATAAATCATGAATAATTTATTAAGATGCACCCATTCATATGTTAGTTCTCCTCTTTCCCTTGCTTTTGAGAGAAGATACTAATTGTGAAGACAGGCAAAAATTCTTCAGGCATGTGATCGATACAACCTCATTCACATGGTCAATGCTTCTCAAATACTTATGAAATCAGCATACAAAATGGATATGGGATTAAGTAGAATATATATTAAGAGATATGTAATACTTCTACTATGAATGTATTTTTAAAAGGTTGATTTTATAACTAAAAAATTTAAATACTAAGGGGGAAGAATTTACAAGGCAATGTCAGTCTCTATTACAATGTTCCATAATTTTGGTAAGATAACCTGCCTTAAAGTGCTATCTGAACACCTTTTTGTTTTCTGAACTTCGTAAACTAGTTACTTTTTTGGGTTAAATCCACCAAAGCCAAGTTACAAAGCAAATATTCTCTATAAGAAAACAAGAACTTCATTATGATCATTGAAAATGTATTTTTAATTAATTTATATTTTTAGTCACAGGGGCAGTGATTGAAATGAGAAAGAGAATGTGAAACAGCAAGGTTTAAAAGAATGTAGTGATTTTAAAGAAGAATTACGGAGAAGTCAGTGGAAGTACCAAAGATATATTAAAGGCATTATGATTTTGATATTTTAGATCATATTTGATCATTCCTAGCTATAGAAAACAAATTTCATGGACTTCTCAATTTAACTTAACTTAGGTCCTTAAAAAAAATCATAGAATTAGTGCTATATATCGAGTAGATATGGAGATTAACCTAATACAATCAGTATAGTTTAGCCATCCAAAGTATAAACTGTAGATTAACTTGGGATTCACATGCTGGCCTCCATGTCTTATTAGCTATGTGATCTTGAGCAAATGGAAAAACTCTCTGTAGTCCTGTTTCCTAATCTATTCCGTGGGTATGATAATAATACTTACTTCATAACGTTGTTATGATAATTCCAGGAGCTTATCCATGTAAGACATTTAAAACAATGCTTGGCTTATCTTGAGTACTCAATAAGTATTAACTGTGTTTACGAATGTTTTGTTCATACCTAAGAAGCTCCAGAGCCAGCAGTTAGAGTGATGTTCTATTATTTCACCGAAATAATGTTCTTGCTGCAATATTTTTACATCTGTATCTCTTATTCCTTCTCACTAACATCACTTTATTACCCTATTACATCATCTCTTGAATATCATCAGGTTCAACCATATGAAGCTGCCAATATTTGAACATTTCTCATCCTCAGAAACAGCAGTTTAAAATGATTCAATCTATGAATGGCCCTTATCCTTCATTCCTCTTTTAACTTCCTGCTTCCCTGTTCAATTTACCTATTGTGATTCTGCCAAATTGATGCTCTTAAAGTATAATTTTCACCCTGTCTGACTGACAGCACTAATATTTTTAAAAAATTGAATATTGAACAAGATTTTCTATGATTTATCATAAAGATAAGTTTTAAAATCTGTCTAAAACTATTATTGCTATTAAAATTTATGCTCCCCTTGCTCTGGGCAGCACCCTGTTACTGATACCTGAATGCCCCTTCACTTTTTCCTGTGACTAGTGGATTCTTCAGAGAGTTTATTCTTCTCAAGAACCCAGTAGTAGGGATTACAGTGCATCAATCCAATTCAAAGGAGGTTAGTTTGTTTTTTTAAAGAAGATTTGAGTGGACACTACTTTCTTTCTTACAATACTTTTCAGTCAATTCTGTGTTTTCCTTCTTCCCATTGACTTCACACTTTCTCTAAGAGTTAGAGATGTACATGCTAAAAATTTTTCCACCAAGATTTCTCAAAGTATTGTCATTAAGAATATACCTGGGACCATTTAGCCCCTCACTAATTATGAATAATTATATCTCCTCAATAGATAACACAGTTATTAAATAGACACAAATCCTAAACATGAAATGTCTAAATAGAGCACATACTTGTCCTGTAACAAAAGACTTCTAAAATTTTACCCAACAGAATAATACATACAGTAGGAAATGGATATTAGAAAACCATGACATTATCTCGGTAAGTAAAAAGACAGAAGAATCCTCTAAGGCCGCCGGATATCATAGCCTTATATTGGGTCCCTTCTATTCCTCAACACTGATTCTATTACTGTCAATATTTTTAGTCTTGCTAATGCTCTCTAGTTTCTGAATATGCCAATATTTTTTTCAATTTCAGGTTTTTTGCTTTTCACAGTTCTCTATATAAATCTCTTCTTGTGACTTACACGAATTTTACACTTTTTTAGGGCCAATAAAGGGAGAGTTTCTTTTGAAATCATCCCTAGGCAGTGGAACATAATGTTAGGTGACGGGTATAATTTTTTTCCTGTTTTCCTGGTACAGTCCTGATTTCCATGGGTGACACAAAAATAATCATTTATAATGTCCCTTTTATATTAAAAAATTCCTATTTTATTTTTTTATTATTCCAAGGTATTGTGAGGGTACAAACATTCTAGTTACACTTTATGTCTTTGCCTCATCCAAATGCAGGTTAAAGGCGTGCCCTTCCCTCCCTTTAGTACTCCCCGTGTCCTTTAGTTGTAGATTTGCCCCCCCATCCCCCTAATCCCTGGAGAGTATTTCTGCCATGTGATCACCCTAATGTTGATCAGTTAGTACTAATTTGATGGCAAGTACAAATGGATCCCGTTCTTCTGCTCTTGTGTGGTGCCTCACTTTGGATGATGGACCTAAGTTTAGTCCAGGAAAGTATAAGAGGTACTAGATCATCGTCATTTCTTATGATTGAGT
>CAUYSK010111160.1:0-19360 GCA_963575035.1 Avahi laniger
TGCCTCAGCCTCCCAAGTAGCTGGGACTGCAGGCATGTGCCACCATGCCCGGCTAATTTTTTCTATATATTTTTAGCTGTCCAATTAATTGCTTTCTATTTTTGGTAGAGACGGGGTCTCGCTCTTGCTCAGGCTGGTCTCGAACTCCTGAGCTCAAACAATCCACCCGCCTCGGCCTCCCAGAGAGCTAGGATTACAGGCGTGAGCCACCGCGCCCGGCCTGGTTTCTCCTTTTTAACATGGCATTTTTTCCAATTAGAAATTTGTGGGCTGGCAGTGTGCAATTATAGCGGTAAATTTTAGTTTTGAAACTTCCTGCAGAACAGAAAATTGTGTTACTACTTATGGAGTGAAATTTTGATTTTTTTTTTTTTTAAATCAACAGTTTTCACCTTCTCCCTCCTGTATCCTCCTCCCTCCTCCCGCATGACTGTGGCAATGCTTCTCTCCTGTTTCTGATCGGTTCTCTGCAATGTCCCTAGGGATGTTGTCACCTAAATATCACTTTTATGTAGCAGATTCTCTGCTAAGTGCAGGACATGCGTGATGTCATTTAACCCTACAAGGATTCTCTTGGTTAGTGATTATTGTTCCTCTTTGTACACGGGGAGCCAGGGGCTCAAACATGTTAAAATGACAGGGTCAATGCTACTCATTAGTAAGCTAGTAAGGGAGGGTTGCAAAGCCAGGCCCTCTCCTTACAAATCCTGTGTACTGTGATCCTCTGTGTCTCTGACAGCTGGTACTTGTTGTCACCGTAGCATTCTAAAGAGGGCGTGGGGGCTGCAGATTCTCTGGGACCCCCCCCCAGTGGTATTGCTTTAAAGAAGTGTTCATAGTTGCTCTTGGGATGGTACCAAACAGTCACTTCAGAAAATGATGTCTATTATATTCGGTTACAACCTTCTCTAATGAATTTATTTTTCTAGCTGAGATACAAAGGCCCATTCTGCCTTTAAGTCATCTGGCGAGTTTTTGTTTGAGTGTCGTTCACTAACATTTCCTCCTTTATTCTCTTGTCTTAAAAACAGCAGCTGTGCCCTTGGTTCTCGGACGCCTCTGTCTCCACTTTATCTATGTGTTTATCCTCTCTTGTCCCCACCAGTTGGTGTTTGGTCCCTGATTCTGTCTTTACCTTCGGTCCCTTGGGGAACCTTTTCTGCCACTGCTTTCAGCTGGTCTGTTTTCGCAGTGCACAGCAGGCACCCCCATCCCTCGGTGTGACCTTTTCCCTGCAATTCCTGAGCTTTCCACTCCTGTTTTTCCCCCTTGGGGTAGCAGACTTAGGTGCTTTGCATGAATACTACGTGGTGGACTACACAGCCTCTAAGATCTGATTTGTCTTTTTCTGTTTGTAACTGAAGACGTTCCAGTGAGTAGTTGGAAATACCCACATTCAGGATGAGCCATAAGGGCTGGAGGTTTCACTTTGGTTGGGAAAGTTGCTGCTTGAAGGCACAGATTCGAGAATGTCACCCCGGGGGCAAGTGGAGAGGACGTGAGAGAAGGTGAGCAAAGAAGACAGCAGGTGGCCAGAGATGCACGGTCTTCACTGCCCAGGAAGAGCTGACCAGAGGAGGAGGGCGCTGAGGGCTCAGTGACAGCACGCTGGCTTTGAGTCTGCAGGCATAGCGCCAGATCGTGCCTCGCAGGGAGGAGTTAGGACGAGAGCCATCAGGAAGAAAAGGGGGCCCAGGAGGGAGGGGCGGAGTGGTGGGGGTTTTCTCATAAACAGGCTCCAGCGCCAGGTTCCACCAGCGAACGCATGGGGAACGTGCAGCTGAGGGTACGGCACAGACTGTCCTTGGGTTTTCCTCATCAGAGGGTTGAGCTGGGGGAGGAAGGGGATGTGTGCCAGGTGCCCTGTCTGTGCCTGGCGGTGTCTGATGCCTGGTGCAGAGCTCACATTTTAGCTCTGCTCTGGGCTGGTTCTGACACCTCATCCAGCACCTGCCACCGTGCAGACACAGGTGGCTCTGTTGGAGGGGGGCGGCTGTTATGTCCCTCTCAAGGTGCCAGGCAGGGTCGGTCTCTGTTAATCCTATTGATTCTCACGTCCAGGATCTTTCAGAGAATTTTTTTCTTTATTTACAGTAGATTTTATTTTGTTAACCCTGAAAACAGCACACTGATGGGAAAAAACCCACATTGACAGTATTTACTGTAAATATAGTGACCTAATATTTTCCTTTCAAAACTGGGAGTCAGGAAATTTGACCTGCAGCGCCAGAGGACCTGTGCTTTGTCACTGCTCGGAGTTGCCAGAAGTTCATGGGGGAAGCGGCCAGTCGAGTATGTGCGTGTACAGACGTGCACGTGCCATATGCTTTCTGGGCATCTCCCTCCCTCCCTTCCTCTGTCTCAAGCCTCTTTAGCGTTTGGGGCTTTGCTGCCCTAGAGGAGCAGGACCAGCAGCAGCTTCAGCCCTAATGTGGGACACGCTAGAAATGCAGACTCTAATCTATAACCAAGAAAAACCGCGTGGCCACACCAGGTCTTAGGGAAACATCACTGTGATGCTCCTGCTCTCCTATTGGGGATGTCCAGGGCAAAATGAAAAAGAAAGGCATGGCTGGTATAGTCCATTTACACCCAGAAGAAGGTTGTAGCTTCCAGCACAAGGGGATCTACAAGAGTTTTGACTTTAGAAAACAGAACTGCCAAGGCTATTTGAGTGCCAAGGCTGGAAGAGTGCCAGCCTGCCGTGGGGGCCGCATGGAGAAGCCTGGAGGCTCCTGCCCCTCCTCACCTGCCCCACCTCGTCACCTACCCCTCACTCAGTCTGCCTCCTCACTCACCCGCCTCCTCACCAGGCCCCTCCTCACTGGCTCTCACGGGGCTTGTTTGGAGGATAGACACGGTTCCCCGGGGGACAGCTGGCTGCAGCTGAAGTCATAGAGCCTCTTACTGTCAAGGGTGGAGAGCCCTGCTGAGGAGCTGAGCCTGGCAGCGTCTTTCCACCCTTGGGCGCCTTCCGGCAGCCTCGTGCAGCCCTCCCGCAGGCACCTGCGGGTCTGGAGAGCAGGGGAGGGGGAGGGTGCAGCGGACCTGGCCGGGAGCCAGGCAGCCCACTGGGTGATGGAGAGGGGAGGTCGGTGCAGCCGAGAGGCCAGCGTCCCTCCTCCTAGCTCCTCTCTTTTAGACAGGCGACCTCGGATAAAATGGGAATGATGCCGAGACTCAGTTTCTCCCTCTGTGAAAGGGAGGTAAAGCCTTTGTGACATGAGTCTGCAGTTCGTGGGGCCTCATGGGTTGCTGGACACATAGCTGGTGCCCAACAGATAGATCCGAGCTGGAGATTGTTGAGAACATTTCTGGGCCTGGCTTGTCGTCTTTGCGATGTTGGCTTCCCTCGCTGCTCTCCCTTCACCCCGGCTTCTCCCTCTCTTTCCTTCTCCCCCCACTTCCTCCCCTCCCTCTCTCTTTTGTTCTTTTGCAGTTTTGTGGAGCTATGTGATTTTGACACTATTCTCTCATTTAATTTTAAGTGCACAATTCAGTGACTTAAAGTCAATTCAGAGGTGTGCGTCCCTCTCCAAGATCCAATTTTAGAACATCGCCATCATCCGAAGAGATGCTTTGTACCCATTAAGTGGTCACTGCCTATTCCCACTCCAGCCCCAGACATCCATGAATCCACTCTCTGTGTCTGCAGATCTGCCCATTTGGGGCGTTCCCTGTACCTGGATTCACACCGTGACCTCCCGTGACCAGCCTCTTGTACTCCCTGCGTGATATTTTTGGGGGTCACCCGTGTTGTGGGAGGTGTGAGTGCCCCATTCCTTTCTGTTGCCGAGCGCTGTTCCCCGCTGTGGACAGACTGCATCCTGTTACCGGGGTGTCAGCTGATGGACGCTCTCGTGGCTTTTCCACGCCATCCTGAACTAGCCACTCACATGGGTGGTGCCCCAAGTCCCACTGTGGGCACACAGGACATGGCCAGCTCTGCGAGTCACTGGCTCTGTGGCTTGCAGGGGCTGGTCACTTAGGTCCTTGGAACATCAACTCCATCACTTTTGAGCAGGGGCAAGTTTTTTTACATATCATAGGACTGTTAGAAAAATCTAATCAACTAAATATTTGAAAAATGTGTTTCATATTTTCTCTCTCTGACCTCGGGAAGTAATTCTCAGTTCTTCTCACGTGGAGAAAAACCCCAACTTGATTAAACTGACAACTCAGTGGGCAGAGGCTTCTGGAGGCACATTCTCCATGTCGTTTTTCTGAAGAGAGAACGGGCGGTGTGCACGTGTCCCGTCCTGGCCTCCTGTGGGTGTGCAGTGTGGAGGGAACTTAGGGGAAAAGCACGGCTTCAGTCGCCGTGAGTGTCACAGTGCAGTGGGGCGCAGGCTGCGCCCTGAGACACAGCTCCTTGTCTTGTTTGCTCTGTTCTCTGGACAGGTGGAGATGGCACCCGGTGGTCAGACGCGTGGGCGGTCTGCTGTGTGGGGGATGCAGCCCGTGCCCCCGTGCCCAGCTCTGTGCCGGGCAGGCCTCCCTCAGCGTCGTCCTCACTGGCTGGGTGCCTGCGTGTCTGGCTGGGGTCCTGTGTGGCAGGCCCTGCATGTCCTCCTTGGGCCAGGTGGGGTACCTCCTCCAGGGCAGTGTAGCCGGGACGGTGGGTGATGCCTGTCCTGTGTATGGGTCAGGCCAGTGGGCATCAGGGGTCACAGCGAGTGGGACAGCTGGACGTGGGTGGGCCCGGACACTGCCTGAAGGGCAGGCGCACTGAGGAAGGTCGGGATTTAGATCAGCGGTGGTAAGGCTAGAAGTTGGTTGGGATTGGATTATGGCCAGCACCGGTGACAGCTGAAAACTTATAAAATGCTGCTGTTGGCGTATTTTGTTGTTATTGTGTGTGTGACTTGCAGGGAGCCTGGAGATTCACAGACCCCACCACATAGATCAAGTCTTGACTCCTGTGGAAGGAGGAGTTACAGTAATTGCAGGAAAATATCTAGAGAGGGAAAAACTCATCAGAGTATAGCCTTTGTTTCTTCTCAAAACTTTGCAACAAGTCCAGTGCAAACCTCAGCCTTCCAGCAACCCAAGTAAAAACCAGCAAGCAAAAAAGAAACAGAAAACCTTAGAGAATTTAGACAACCTCCTCTTCATACCTCAATTATTTTATTTATTTTATTTTATTTTTTAGAGACAGGGTCTTGCTCTGTCCCCCAGGCTGGAGTGCAGTGGCGTGATCATAGCTCACTGCAACCTGGAATTCCTGGGTTCAGGTGATCCTCCTGCCTCAGTTTCTAGAGTAGGTGGGACTATGGGCACGTGACATCACACTGGGCTAATTTTTATAAAAAAAAGTTTTTTGTAGAGATGGGGTCTGGCTCTGTTGCCCATGCTAGTCTCGAACTCCTGTCCTCAAGCAGTCCTCCTGCCTTGGCCTCACAAAGCACGGGGATTATAGGTTTGAGCCACCATGCCCGGCCCGTACCTCAATTTAGTTAGAAAAACATTTGCTAATGATAGTCATATACAGCCAGCACATTCTCTAGAGGCAGCTTCAGATATTTCACTGATGTTCAGGAGAAACAGTCTGCTCAGATAGGACTTCTAGTCTAGGCTGGAAGGAAATCAGAAACCAAATTAAGATCGCTGCGTGTGTGCAAAGAGTGCGTCACTTTCTTGACTGAAATTTCACCAGATGGCTCTGGGTGTTCAGATAGATGTCACTGAGCCATATCAGGTCCCACCGAGTATTAATTATTTCTGTCACTTCCTAATTGGTGTGCTTGACGGTGACAGTCATCATGTGAGTGTCCTGTGGTCACACCTGAGTGGATGTTGGATTTCCATAGTAACGAGCTGGAGTGGGGGAGGGCTGTGGTTTCCTGCCGGTCACCTTCTGTGGTTTGGGTGCCGTGCGTCTGAGGGATCGCTCACCTTCTTTTGTCACCCACATTTCCTCACTGGGCCTGGAATCTGACCAGAAAGGAAACCTCATTTGTCAATCTGGTGTGTCCTGAGGTCAGAGAACTTTCTTGCTCCCGTGAAACCCTCACCACCGTCAAGAGGACGGGCACTAGACGTCACTGCTGAAGGCGCGCCCGTTGTGATCTCTGTCCCACCTGTTCCCCCAACCCCAGCACAGATCTGCTTCCTGTCGCCATAGGTTGGTGTGCATCTTCTGGAATTTATGTAGATGGAGTCCTGCAGCAGGTCCTCTCTCTCGCCTGGCTCCTTTCACTCGGAATGATGATTTTGAGATCCACCTGTGGTGCTCAGTGTAATGACAGGTCATTCCTTTTATTGCTGAGTGGTATAGCATCGTCGGGTAGTGACTTACATGCTGGTGGAACTTTTTTTTTTAATATTAGAGGCTAGCTTTTAGAAAATAGTTGCAAGAAGAGTGGGCAGGGAGAAGAGAGACGTTTCCCCTGCCTGTGAAGGTGTCCCCTGAAGGACGCCGCCTCCGGCTGAGGGAGAGGAGGCTGCTTGTGCCCTTGCTGAGTGGCAAGTCCGTTTCCGGGGCCACGGAACTCTAACTTCAACTTCGATGCCACTTTCCCAGTTCAGATAAGGCCTATTTTCTACCGCATTTGAGGTCATTTGGAGACCTTTACTTTATTATGAAAGTTTCCAGGTGATTAAGGGGTGCATTGCTGATTTGAAAGGAGAACGCAGTACCAAATGCTTCCTTTCGGTATATACCATTTCTAAGCCTCCTTTTATGTCAGCCTGTCTTTTAAAAATTGAAAGAATGTCTATGTGTATACTTAGAGGAAGTCTTGTTACACAGAAAATACTGTAAATTTAACTCACAGTTGGTTCCTATTTTAAATTCTTGGGAATATATGTTAGAAAACAAAAAATTTAACCTCAGGGCTGAGGTCTTTTGCTGATGCTGTTGTCATAGTTGCTACGTGAAAATGCGCTGAATTCTATTAAATCGCTCACACTATGGAATATTCTGTAGCAATTCCAGCTGCTGTTTGTGAGGAGTTGATAGTAGGGCAGTTGCCTATAATCTAACGTAAAAGCGCACGTGTAGCATAGAAAGGGAAGAAGAATTGAGAGTGCACCAAGATGTCAACTATTTGTCTTTAGGCTGTGGGATGTGGGTGAGTTTTCCCCCTACTTCTTTATAGTTTTATATAATGTAAAACTCTTCTGTAGGGCATATTTGTTTTTAAGAAAGGAGAGAAATGTTATATTTAACTCACTTTGCAAAACTTTACTTTTCCTACTAGGGTTCCTGGAAGACGGAAAGATTTTTGTTTTAAAATTCTTCATATCCTCCAGACACTGAACACCGTAAAATAATGCGTATGCAAGGATTTTTATCATGCATAAAATATTATATCATATGAATGATGGTGCATGCTCTTTGAATTGTTTCACTTTCCTGCCCCCTTGAATGACATAACAGATGATGAAAACCCTGCAGAGTTTGACACGGCCATCTGGCCTTCCTCGGAAGGGAAAGCGGAGGGAAGGTAGTGGAGGAAGTGGTGGGATAGCAGGAGCTTTTGTTGGCGTCTGCTGTGCGCCAGACCGGAAATGCGCCCGGTGCCTGGCCCTGCACCCTGACCACTCCTGAGGGTTAGCGATAGTTGCCCAGGGCCCAGCGGCATAGCCAGGCCGTGGCCTGAGCCTTTCTGCCATTGTCGGGCATTCTTTAGCACAGTGACTCCAAATGAGTTATGTGCAGAATGATCACAGAGAGGGGCCACAGAATTGAGTCCTTTGATGCCAGACATCCTGATGTGTGGTGACGCTGTGTTGTGTAGTGTCTGCGCACCATGGTCATTTGTACTTAATATTCTGAGTTGTGAAGTTTTCATTTATAACCTCTTGAGATTCCTTTAATTCTTGTGTAAAGCAACATAAATTTTAGAGAGTTTGCACTCTTTCCCTCTCTCCTTATTGTTCTACTGCATGATTGACACATTTTTATTTGAAGAAATTCCTGAAGACCCATGGAGGATTCTGAGAGATTTCTCTGAGACATTCTCGTATTTTTCCTTGTAACTATGGTGGGTCGATGCCTGCCCTGGGTCCTTGTGAGATAATTCATACTGGAGATATTAATAATTCATCCCTCCTCTTCCCCTGCCACCGGAAGAAAGACTGAGGGTGGGGTAGGTTTCCTGCCAGGTTGTCTGGTCCTTTGGTTTCCACGAGAAAGCAGACCTAGTGCCCTGGCTCCTGGAGGGGGGTGAGGGCAGGAGCCCAGGATCTGTCTGTCTGTAGTCTCTGGCTGTCTGCCCTTCCCTCCCTTCCTCCCTCCCAGTCTTCCTCTCTCTTCCCTATCCCCCTGCAAGAGGTTGGGGTGGGAGGTGGGGTCTGTCTCAGGAGGAGGGGAAGGAGGGCGGGGCAGGAGAGAAAGCTGGCATCTGTCCCCTGAGCTGTCTGGAGCCTCCGGGAGCCCTTTCCTGACACTGTCCTGCCCAGCAGAAAGGTCAGGTGCTCCCGGCTGGCAGGGGCGCCTGACCCAGTGTGTGGTGGTTACTGCCATCACTTGTTAGGAACATGCGCTCATGGGAGAGTGCTGGTCACTCGTGGGGCTGAGTGTCACATGTCCTATGCAAACGTAGTACACTGTTGTTTTTAAATACCATTTTTAGAAGGTTTTTCGATCTAGAGAAGTTGCAGAGACGGTGCAGAGTTCTCACGCACCCTGCACCGGGTTTCCCTTGTTGCTGACATCTGCCCTTACTGTGGTACATTTGTGCAAGTGATGAACGAATGCTGATTCATTGTTTATTGTCGACTGAAGGCCATACTGTATTCAGGTTTCCTCGGTCTTCCATTACGTCCTTTTCCATCCTGGGATTCCATCCAGGGTGCCCCGTGACAGTTGGTCTTCCTGTTGCTTTGGGCTCCTCTTGGCTGTGGCAGCTTTTCAGACTGTCCTTGTGTATTGGTGACCTTTTGAGGAGCGCACTGGCCAGGTATGTTGAAGACTGTGGCCCTCTCTTGGGATTTGCCTGATGATTTTCACACGGGAGAATGACGTTATGGATTTTTGGAAAGAAGACAGCAGACCATTCTAAGCACACAAGATTTTTTTTTTTTTTTTTTACTTTGAGTTTCCAAATTTTCTTAACTCTAGGAATTAATGAAGATTTTTCACAATCAATCCCTATGCTTTGGAAAGTTGCCCTTGATGATGAAATTTCTAAACAGGAAAAGAATTAATTCTCTTCTGAAAGTGTTCTGGCGAACAAACTTTGTTCCTGGAATATTGGTGGTCAGAGCTGCTCAGTATAGCAGGTTTGTAGAGATAATTGTCCTAGACAGGAAGGTCTGCTAAGTGTGTCCAGTGGATATGTTATTTATTGTGTCCTGTGCCCTTCTGTGCCCTAAAAATAAATATTGTAGGTTTCAAATTGGTGTTTGAAACTACTTAGTAAAGCGATCTCCTGTGTCTGTCTTCGCCCCCACTCTTGCACAGCCGTCCGCCATCACCTCCATTCGTGAGGTTGGGCTTACGAGTTAATGTGCTTCTCTGGGCTAGGAGTTGGCAAGCGTCTCCTGGTAAAAGCCAGATAGTAAATGTTCTAGGTTTGGTTGGCCACGCTGTGGCAACTGCTCAAGGCTGTGGTAGGGGGAGAAAGCAGCCTCAGCTGACGGGTCAGTAAAGGAGGTGGCTGTGTGCCTATAAATGTTAATTTACACAGACAGGTGGCCGGCAGGTTTGGCCCGGGGCTGCAGTTTTCTGACCCTCGCTTCTGCAGTGCTGTACTGCTAGGATTTAAACCCACCCGGTAAACCTGACCAAGAAGCAAGCCTGAGCAATTAGATGGGGTCTCAGTTCTCCGTAACTTTTCTACGCCTGATTCCTGCAGGAATGACTAGCTTTGGAAATGGCAGGGGAGTTATTTCAAGCTAGCATCCCACCGTCTGCCCCCCTTTTTGTTTTTTTCTGAAATAAACAAACAAATAGATAAAGCAAGCTTTTATTGTCTGGAGTTGTTGGGAAGATGGGGCAGTGGCTTCCAGAATCAAAGGACTGGGTTGCGGGGCAGCACCTGGCCCTCGCCTGTGGGCACACCAGGCCCCACTGCCCCGTCGCTCTCCTTTCTGCTCCTCTCGAGTCCTGGTCTCAACCCTCTCTGCTGCGGTCGCTCTTCAGGAGCCGAGAAACATCATTCCTGGCGCTCTGGCGTAGCAGCCCCTTCCTCCCCGTTTTATGGCACGAACACAGCTATGTGACGCACTACCAGATCAAGAAATAGGGCATTCCTCTTTATCTTCTAGGAATGCCTGCCCCCCACGCCCCCAAAGATACGACTGTCTTCTTGAATTTTCTGACCTCCAGCAGAGACTCTTTCATTTCTAATTTTTTTCAGTCGGTATTGTGTTTGTGAGATTCATTCATGTCCTTGCTGAAGACCGTCAGAGTGTATTCGTTTTTATTGCTGTGAACTTCAGTTTGTTTTTAAAGGGTGTGTTTGAAAATGCTTAGTGGCCTCAACCTTCCTGTGGCCCCTGTTCATCCCTCCCTGGAGATTAGCTGTGTTGAACACAGATTTGGCATCCGTGTTGCCTTAGAGCCTGTGCTCGGCTGCTCTGTGGTTGGCGGCTGGCTTCCAGCAGGTTCCTTGTTTTCCCACAGGCCCTGTGCGACTGTTTCAGTGGAGCGGTGGCACTCACGCTAGCTGCTTCTGCCTTTCGGTTCGCCTAACGTCCGGCACACTGGACGGCTGTAAAGGTGGGAGGGGGTTGGCCTCATAGATGGGATCTGGGCTCTAACACACATCAGCTTCCTACTTGTAAAAGGGCAGTCCGACCACCAGAATATCATCTTTGATCTCTAGGTTTTCCTCACTTTGGTTTCTTAAGGCCGTTGACCGTTTTTATTGTTCTGTGCTTGTCTTGGCTTCAGTTCAACATCCATGAAACCAGACAAATCTCCTTGTAGAACAAGCCTGGCAAACCAGCCTTATGACGTTCAACCCCGGTGAGAATGAAGTAGACCTCAAAATTGCTGTGCATCACACTCTCTCGGCCCTTTATGGGCTGGGGCTCTAATTACAAGAGGGGTGACTATATTACAGTGCGTAGGGGCCGTTCACTTTGGGAGCTTTCAGGGCACAAGGCCTGGGCTGCTGGATGAGAACGCTGTTTCATAAACAGTCTTTTGCAACGAGAGACCATGCTGTGTTGGAATTCAGTGCACACCAAAGGAAGGTTGAATTTTTTTTGTGGTTGTCAGAATAGCTATGTGAATCCAGATATGGCCAGAAAATGTCAACATAGTTTTGAGGTGGTCAACACAGATGAATGTAAGACATGCAGTGTTATGGGGGTGACTGGGTAAGCTGAACCCCAGTAAAAGTGGGAAGAGGGGGCTAGAGGAAAGGTTTTTACTTGGAAAGTAACTGGCTAAACTCAGTTTATAAAGTATGCTGTTTTTTCCTAAGAAGTCTTCATGGCAAGCCTTTGCCGGTCCTAAAATATGAAGGATATCTGAGATTTATTTTATTTGGAGTCTGCATTCTGACAATGCCTAAATGCTGGTGCTAACTTACACGGGTAAACTGCTGTACACAACAGTCCCCAGGCTCTTTGGCACTTACAGTGTTAGCTACTCCTTTTCTAAGGATTTCTCCCATTTGATTTACTCATGTCCTAACGAAATTATCATTTTTTGATCATTTTCTCTTTGCATCAATCCTTTGCATCTGTTGCTGCGTTTCTCCTGCAAAGCCTAGGCAAGGGGTGGAAGCAGGAACGTATTACGGATTTGGCATTCTGGGGGCTGTTTGCCAACACCCTGGAAACCTCACAGGGGTACGAGCGCATGCATTAGGGCGAATGCTGCGTGGACTAGAAGAGGGAACGCACTGCATACGTTTACAAATCCACATTTACAGATTCTCCAGCACATGGCTAGGTCTCGGAAGAGCCTCAATTTGTGTATCCCTTGTGGATATTGATATGTTCTACATAAAATCCCTTTGCTATAAGGATATCAGGAGTGGAAATAGAAGGAGGCTTTATCTTATACTGATTTATGCTCTACCACTAATTAGCAAGTTCCTTCATATCTCTGGCACGAATAAACTGCCTGTCCTTTGGCCAATTTTTTAGGTTCCTGAATCTATTTATCTACAAGACGGGGACATTCTGGTATCTCTCCCAGGATTAGGAGAAGGTTTAAATAGTGCTGAGAACCTGACCCTGCGTGAGTGAGGTATTTGGGGAAGGGTATGTGTTGTTACTCCTGGAACACCTGGATTCCCTTCCAGTCATCCACCTTGTTCACCTGAAGGGCCAGAGCAAAGGCGCATCCACTCAGGTAAGTGTTCCCACCCCAAAAGGGTACTGTTTCCTTGCTCCAGCAGCGAGCGGTGTAGCCAGACCGGCCCTCGCATCTCCTGGAAGGTAGTGGAGGTGAAATGGAGTGCGTGGGAGCCCTGCGCGGCTGTCTGTCCTTCCTGTCTGGAGCCCGGAGCCATCGCAGGGTGGCGTCCTTTGGCAGACGGTGCGGGAGTGCTGCAAACCCCGTGCACGGAGGGCCCAGGAAGATGGGGCGTCCATCACTTACCTAAGTGCAGTGCCCCAAGGAGAGGCAGCAGGTGCTGGCTGACAGGAGTGCGCCGTGGAGGCGTCTGTGCTCTCCTGTCTCTGCTTTACCCCCGGCTGCTCTTGCGTCCCTGTGCAGCACACTGTCCTTTCCTTCCCACGCTCCCTCCCCGCTCGCCATGGTAAAACGTGCTTTTCCCTGGACTGACTTCAGAGACTGCCCCAGCGTCGCCAGTGCTGCGGCTCCCCGTGGGGGTGCTGGGCCCTCGTGGCACTTCCGAAGCTGGGCAGGCGTGGCTGGGGGTTCGGGAGGTAACCAAAGTTTCTCCTGTTGAGGTCTCACGGATCAGCCACTCCGGGCTGGTGGCAGTCGGTTTTACACCTCGCTGAGAGCATGTCTCTGTCGGCCACTGCGTGGACAGCGTCCTGCAGTCAATGTAGGGCTGAGTCCCCCGCTTCCCCCCAAAATACCTTGCACAGGGGTGGAAGTGCCAGCAGGCTTCCACGATCACGTTAAGACATCCCATCCGGGTAACGTCAAGGAACTTTGCCAACCTGTTTGCTAGCCTTAGACAGCAATGAAGATTACACCAACAGACAAAATGCATAGCTTTCTCTTGAGCTTGAAAGGAATCAAAGGAGTCAAGTCACAGGCAGTTTAGCAAGGACTGGATACATTACGTTGTACTAAAAAAGAGTGTGTGTTCCCGTATGGTTTTCACCAAAACAGGTTGACACAGAGCAGGTGCTTCACGTACGCCGTACCGACTTTGGTGGCGGAGCATTGGGGGCAGTGATCTGCTCTTACACTGGGGACAGCTGATGGCAACAGTGACACTGCTGTGTTGAGCAGAGGCTGACGTTTGCGAGGCCAGCACCCCAGACCTCGGGCGTTTGCTGTCCCTCTCACGCTTGCTGGGCAGCTCAGGTCCAGGCTGGGCTGGCGGACAGCTCTTGTTGGCATATCCCACCTGCAGTGCGCAAGGGGCGGTTCATTGCATGGACTGAAGTCCCTGCTGGGTCCGGTGCCCCCTCCGATCTCCTCCCGCACCCGCATCTGTGCTGAGACCCATCATGTCCTTCCCCCACCCCACTTAGGTTTTGGCTGTGCCGCTGGGCTGGGAGGGTGTCTTCAGCAAGAAATGGTTTTTGGTTTTTTTTTAATCCCATAATTACTCACTGACTTTATTCCACATTACATACAGAACAGTCTCTGAATAACAATACTAATGATACCCATCACCAGTGTAATTACTGAGAATAGTTTTTTAAATTTTTTTGCATATATTCTTCATTTTCTTTAATTTTAAAAATAGGCTATATCCCCATTGCCCGAGCATATAGTCATTACATAGCATATGCATTTTACTCTTCACTGAATTTTAGTTCTACAGGTAACTGTGTGATTAATGCTCACCACCAGTCCTACGTCAAGGTCTCTCTTATAGTTTGGTTGTGTGAAATTCATTCCATAGTAGATTCCGCAGGAAGGGATCATGGCAGCGTTCTTCCCTGAAGTTTTGCATGTTGATAACTGTGTGCCCTTCATAATTCAAAGTCAGTTTGGATATAAAATCCTTAGCTCACGTTTCCTTTCCGTGAGTATCAGAAACATATTCCTGCATTTTCTTCTGGCATAAAACATTGCTGTCAAAGAATATGATGATTTAATTTTCTTTCCCTTATAAATCATTGGATCTTTTTGCCTGGATACCCAAATAATTTTTTCTTTTTCTTTTATGTCCGGTGATGTTACTAACGTGTGTCTTGGTGTTGGCTGTTCTGCTTCAGTATTGTCAGGTCCATAGAGTGCTCTTTCAATAAGTATTTTCAACTTTTTATACATATATTTCTTGTTTGTTTTGGTTACTGTATGTGTTACTGTCATAACACAGTACGACAGTACTTTGGGGGTGAGGGTAGGACCCCAGTACTGGCTGTCCGTGTTAGTGCTGGAGTGATCCCTCAGACTCCTGATGCTGCATGGTTGAAGCTCCCTTAGATCCAGACTCCTAATCAAACCTGTGAGTGCTCAACTCCAGATCGCTTTGAGCCATATGGTCTTTCTCTTCTGCCATAACTGCTTACATTTTTAAAAATGGTTCTTGAATTTAAAAGGATTTTAAACATGTTTATTGAAATGCTTCACACCGATATTGCTCATTGGTTTTGAGTACGGTGGGGGAAAATGACAAGGTATGGCTCAGTCATACAAGTTTTGGTTTATTCGTTCATGCATTTGTTCATTCAGAAAATATTTGAGTGCTTACCATATAAGCCAGGCTCTGTAGTAGGCAGTTTAGGAAGGTGTCCAGAAAGAGGAGTTTGCTCTGATTTGGATATATCACAGAACAAACTTCATGATTGTATCCTGACGTTATTTTAGACTTTACAATTATACAAATGTCATGTTTTTTTTCCAGTAGTCAACCCAAAGTAAGGCAAGCAAACTTTAATTCTACACCACAAAGGATTATTCATTCAAAAACTCCCCATTAAATTATGTACTCAAATGAGTGGACGGTTAAAAATCTCTTACTAAAAAGATGTCACGTCTGTTTCCCAGGGTTTTGTGTTCAACAGAAATAGATAAATTTACATCAGTGGAATGTTATCGATATTAGTGTCTTAAATGTCAGTCAAGATGGAAAATACACTTGCTTATTATAAAAACGAGGCACTTTTGAATGGCAGTGATTTAAAACCAAATCCCGTATTGGCCTGTAACAGGCAGCAGAGAGAAGGGCTGCCTTCGATGTGCTTTAGGCCACTCTGTTTCTTTTGCTCCCTGTAACTTTCCATTCATTTTTCCTATGGGCTCACTTGCGAACAGCCTCCTGAGTGACTGTGGCAATAAATGACTAGCCGATTGCCGGAACTTTGGTATGGTTGTTTTTCTAGTCTCTACTAAAAAAATTGGCTTCGGGTTATGAAGCGAGTGGCCTGCCCACCTGCTCTGGGAGGGTTCGTCCTCTGCTCGCAGTCTCACGGTGGGCAGCGTTGCAGGAGGTTGGCTTCCTGGCTCACGTGCCCCTTCCCTGTGGCACCCCATTTCCTTCTGAGAATGAGCTGTTCCCCCGTGTTGTGAGTCTTGGCGGCAGGGCCCCTGCCTCTTACCGAGGCTGTCTAAGGGCCCACGGGATGCATCTTGTCCCTGGTAGAGTCAGGGGCACCTCGCAATACCCTCCTTGCCAGTCTTGTCATCTTTCTTTCTTTATTAAACCTTTTATTTTGAGATCGTTACAGACTCGTGTAGTTGTGAGACTACAGGGAGATGCCTTGGGCCCGGTACCAGTTTCCCGCGATGGCAGCACGTTGCAGCGCTATGGTAACACTGTCACCACCAGCACATTGACCTCGAGACACTCAAGACACACGCCCTTTCCATGCCACAAGGAGCCCTCGTGTTGCCCGTTTTTAGCTTCCGCTTTGTGACACCACCCCTCTCTTGCTATTTAAAGATACAAAGTTCAAAACTGTATTATGTAGTAAAATGCTGTTAATCAGTTACTGACCCTGTAGACAGGAATTTAACTTCGAGCGGAGGATGTTCCCCAGGTGGCTGAAGTCTGTTTTATCCCTGCGGCTTCTAGTTTTGGATTAACAGGAGAGGAGAGAGGCCTGTCACTACCCCAGTGTGCTCCTGCGAAGCGTCACGTCGCGGTGGGGAGGCGCGCTCCTTCAGAGCGCTCTCTCGTGAAGCTGCCCGGGATGTGCTGGCACGCGGAGCGTGCCCAGGAGCTGCTGAGCGATTCAAACGCTTTGGAGGAGGTTGGTGCCCACGAAAGGGTTTATGTGGTAGTCTGAAAAATCTGGGGCCTATCTCCCGGCAGCACATTCGGCTAAAGCTTTGATTAATTGAACAGTTGACTGACTAGATGTTTTTCCCATGCTTTGCTTAGGGGAAGGGCCCTCCACTCTGCTTTCTGCTTTGGCAGGGCAGTGGGTACCGAGGTGTTGCCTCCCGATTGCTGAACCACCTGTGGTTTTCCAGCTCGTATTGCTCTAGCCCCTTGCTGGTCTTTCATAGCATTCGAGCCCTAATTCTTACTGCCACCACCTTGGAGGTCTGCCTCAGCTGAGTCTGCCGAAGGCTTTATTTTTCTGTTACGCCCAGTTTCTCCCTGGACACCCCTCACACCTTATTAGTGCAAAAATTTACATAAATTGTCCTTTCTTGCTTGCTTGTTATTGTTGATGTTATCTATTTATTTATTTTTATTTCAGAATATTACGGGGGTACAAGCAATTCAGTTACATAAACTGATCTTGTATTATGCCCATCCTACAGATAGTGTGCATTGTACCTGTTAGGTGTGATTTTGCCCATCCATGAACTGCAATTTTAAAGACCCGCAATAAGTATGATGATTGTAGAACTGTAGTGGCAAAATTTCAAAGCTAAAAAAGATGTTAAAAATAGGATTGAGCTGCTTATTTTGTAGATAAGGAAACTGAGGCCCAGAAAGGGCCCCTGGTTTGCCCCTAAGGAGTGTTTGTGTCTCTGAGGAAAGCTGGAAATTTACTCTTTCTTCAATCAGTGGCACCCAGCCTATGCGAGTTTTGGATAATGGATAGTGTACACCTACTGTCTGCCTCCCCATGCATTCCCTGGCATGCAGTTAAAACAGTCTGGAAAGGCTGCCCCTTTACCACTTTGAGAGTGTACTTAGTGGGATCGCAGATCTCATAGGAAAGACTGTTTTTATACAGATGCGTTACTCGGATGCTCACAGACCCTGCACCACCAGCTCACAAGGAGCCTCAGTGTTTCCTGCTGGGCGCAGGATCCAGAGGCATCCTGGGGAGGGGCAGGGCACACCACGGCTGCCTGCCAGGACTCCAGCGGGCACGATGAGCTCCCAGCTGGGCCCTGCTATGGAGCTTGAGACAGCCTCATCCCGTTCTGGAACCTCTAGTGGCCACACCAGCGTTCTTTGTGCTCTAGTTGGGAGCCTTTTCCTTGCAACCAAAGGAGGGTACATTAGTTTCCTAGGGCTGTTATAACAAAGTACCACAAACCAAGCAGCTTAAAACAACAGAAATTTACTCTGTCATAGTAAAGACACACAGTAAAGATGTCCGGAAGTCTGAAGCTCCTTCTGGAGGCTCTAGAAGAGGAGCCTTCCCTGCCCTTTCCGGCTTCTTGTGGCTGTAGGCATTCCTTGACTTGTACGTGTGTCGCTTCTGTCTCTGAAACTGTGTTCACATAGTTCTCCTTGCGTATCTGTGTCCAGATTTCCCTCTTCTTATCTGGTCACCAGCCACTGGGTTAGGGTCCACCCGGATCCAGGAAGACCTCTCCTTAAGTAATTACATCTGTGACGATCCTGGTTCCTAATAAGGCCACTTGCATGGGTTCTGGAGGTTGGGACTTAAACATATCTTTTGGGAGACACAGTTCAGACCATAAGAAAGGGTAAAAAAAAAAAAATTGAGATATAATCTATGTACAGAAAAGTGCTCAAATTGTAAGTGTGGACATTGCTGAATTTTCACATAGCAAACCACACTTGTAACCTCCACCTAGATGGAGGAATATAAGAGATAGTCTTGAAAAACAAACCCCAAATTTCATGCTTTATAAGGAAAGCCTCTGTTGGAAGGGATTTTCCCAAGGCTCTTTAGTCTGGTTTGGGCTTTTAGGGTTAAATGTGGTACGTTATCGACACTTTAGACCAAGTACTCTGAGATGAAATACTGCAGGATGGGAGATTTGTGTTGCAAATCTTAATTGACAAGTTCACTTTAACCCTGTGGCTTCCTGAGAACTCTGTTTAAAGCATATTGCTATAAGACAAATTGCATTTTGAGTGGGAATAATTAGGTTTAAGTCAGAGGTTCTACCAAAGGTTCTTTTGTCAAATCTCAGATATGATCTGTTACCTCATGAAAGCAGAAATGCCACTCTAATTTGTCATTGCCGGTTTAAGAGAACCCTGGGCTGTCAGGCCATCCATGTTTACATCTTGGGTGCCTTGTCTGTAAAGTGGAAGGGTAATCTAGACGGCTTTCTTCCTTGGGTAGTGGGAGGGGACTGCAGTCCAGGCCAGTCCCAGGCTCTTGTCACACAGGTTGAGAGCCGAGCCCAGCTGAGCCTGATGTGCTGAAGGCACCTCGATGGGGCTCGTGGTTGCTGCTCCTTAAATCTACATTTTCCCTCATTTTAAAGCCATCTTGCTCATGATGCCAGCTCTGCTGTTCTTGTGGAAATCACACATACATAGTAACAATTAACAGCAACTTGCTGATTTTCATGATCCTTAGTTTGCTTCCCTGTAGAGTTGTGAAAGAACTACTTGACTGAGCTCTCATGCCGTGGTTGTTTTTAGGAGTGGGAATCAGGCTGGGAGTGGTGGCTCATACCTGTAATCCCAGCACTTTGGGAGGCTGAGGTGGGAGGATTGCTTGAGGTCAGGAGTTGGAGACTAACCTGGGCAACATAGCGAGACACTGTACAAAAAATAAAAATTAGTGAGGCATGGTGGTGCACACCTATAGTCTTGCTACTCAGGAGGCTGAGGCTTGAGCCCATGAGTTTGAGGTCACAGCGAGCTGTGATCACACCACTGCATTCCAGCCTGGGCTATAGACCTTCTCAAAACAAACAAACAAACAAACAAACACACACACAAAGGGAATCAAAGTTGGCAGACGGGAATTTAGAACCTTTGCTGTAGCAGGTTCTGCAGAAACCAAGAAGAAAATGAGTGAGACGTGAAGTTTCAGCAACACACAATGGCTTTTAGATTGGGATTGTACCATGGAAAGTTACATCGTACTAAATCGATAAGAGTCAGAATGAATAGAAATACTGGAGTCAGGCTTTATTGCAAAATCCTCCTCAGTGATTTTGATTCGGAGTAAATAGCAC
>CAUYSK010111163.1:0-34940 GCA_963575035.1 Avahi laniger
AAAAAATTAGCCGGGCATGGTGGCGCATGCCTGTAGTCCCAGCTACCCGGGAGGTTCAGGTAGGAGGATCACTTGAGCCCAGGAGTTTGAAGTTGCTGTGAGCTAGGCTGATGCCACGGCACTCTAGCCCAGGCAAGAGAATGAGACTCTGTCTCAAATAAATAAATAAATAAAAATAAAACAACAGAATTATTCTGCAAATACTGACACCAGATTAGCTGAGTTCTAGCTTAGATTTGACTAAGCAGGTGGCAAAAGATCTTTGGAAAACTACTCGTCCTTTCTGAAGTTCAATTTCTTCATTTAAAATTGCAAGACCAGTACTTGTTCCTGCCTATCTCAAATGAATTATCCATTTTGGACAATTTGGTAACTTATAATCCACTAAAAAAACATACGGAATAAAATCTACAACATATAAATGGCTCTAAGGATTGATGTACAAATTAAAGCCATTTTCACTCTGCTCTCAGAGAAATTTATCTTACCAAGGCAAATGACAACCTCAATTTATTAGTGAGCTTGCTATGTTGATGGTCCAAAGCATAACTTTAGGGCTCCAACTTCTAACGAACATCCAGAAATGTTTTGGGCTTAATGAACTGGTTCACAAAAGTAACTATAAAAGCTGCTATTATACAAATTCAAAGGAACAGCATAAGTATGTAAGTTTAAATTTTACCCTAAACTGAATGCAATGTCACAAACTGACAGTACCAACATTCACTTAATACATCCAAGCTTTTTAAATTTCAAATTAAAAATGACGCATTAAAAAAAGGAAAATGGACAGCCAGGTGTGGCAGCTCAAGCCTGTAATCCCAGCAATTTAGAGACTGTGGTGGGAGAATCACTTGAGGCCAGGAGTATGAGACCAGTCTGGGTGACATAGGTAGACCCCGTCTCTAAAAAAAAATTAAGGAAACAGAAAAAGCAAAACTAGCCAGGCGTGGTAGTGCACATCCATAGTCCTAGCTACCTGGAGGCTGAGGCGGGAGGACTGCTTGAGCCCAGGAGTTTGAGGCTGTGCTATCATCACACCACTGTATTCCAGCCTGGGCGACAGAGGGAGACCTCACCTCTTTAAAAAAAAAAAAAATGGAAACTCAAATATATTGGTATTATTGAGATTGGTCATTCTAATATTAAAGCCAAATGTTAAGGCCGGGCTCGTGGCTCATGCCTGTACGTGCCTGTAATCCTAGCACTCTGGGAGGCCAAAGCAGGAGGATAGCTTGAGGTCAGAAATTCAAGACCAGCCTGAGTAACAGCGAGATCCCATCTCTAGTAAAAATAGAAAAAATTAGCTGGGTGTGGGGGTGCGTGCCTGTCATCCCAGCCACTTGGGAGGCTGAGGCAGGAGGATCACTTGAGCCCATAAGTTTGAGGTTGCTGTGTGTGTTGTGAAGCCACATCACTAACCTGGGCAACAGCTATACTTTCTCAAAAAAAAAAAAAAAAAAGCCAAATGTTATTTTGAAATGTAGCTTCAACTAATAGGGTATCTTCCAAAACTCTATCAAAAAAGGATAGCGGTGGGGTATCCTTATTATAGGTCCTTAGCTTTCTTTCACAGACAGACTTCAATGGGCTAGCCCTTAACCTGCAGGCTAAACTGTGTGTCTGTATACCTCTGTATGTTTCCATGGTAAGGGTTTACAGCTTTAGAGTCTCAGCAGACTAGAGAGGTATACCTGGTAATATTAATACTCTCACCAAAAACTGATGGCAAAAGGAAGTCGTTTATAATCTTTGTTACAAATAAAAATTACCAATTTTTATTCTGTTAACTACATTACATTCTGTCAGATTTTAAACATTTCACATGAGGTTCTTACCTTATTAAATCTGTGCGTGTGATATAAAGCCATAGTATCCATATTATGTCAACTTTTTCATTTAAAACACAAAATTTTTAGCTTATACATTTTCTGGCGTGTCCAGGTAGACTTATCAAAGTTTGATCAGTGTTTGTAAGTTTGGCAAGAAATAGGTTTTTGGTTTTTTTTAAATAATTCTTTTTCAACATCAACTTGAAACACATCACCCAAAAATATACATAATTTTATTTCTTCTTTTGCCTAGTTGTATTGAGAGATGAATTCAGAGCATATTATTTTGGAAATTTAACTCTAAATTTCTAAATTACGGTTGAACTGATGCTCATCTTTATACAACTTACAGGGAGAAAAAAGGACAGATGACAATTACTGCAGGTGAGATTACAAGAAACACATAAGTCTACTTCGATTCAACAAGTTTTATCAAGCTCCAACCATCACACTTATTATCACACTCCATCCATCATGGAGCCATGGATAAATATTACTATGGTGAGACCTAGTAATACCCTCTGCTCTCAGGGGACTTAAGAGTCTTATGTTTGGGATACAGGAACTACACAAAGGGAAAATGAGAACAATTTTAAAACTATAGAAAAAGAAAAAAAGCAACTCATAGTAGCATGATATAAACTACATGTAAAATTCCTGAAGTAATTTTTTTAAAAAAAGGAAGCATCACTGTGAGATCAGTGTTTAAAAGGCAAACTTTTAAAATGAGCCTTAAAGGAAATGTTAAGAAACTATTTTTAGAGACCACTGGTTTATAAACACATAGAAAACCCTTATTTGTTCATTAAAACAGGTTTCTTAGAGTGTGCATGGCCAGATTTTGTGAACCTGGTTGAACTAACTATATTTACTTAAAAGTAATAAAAGCTAAATTCTATTTCAGTTCTGCATACTGCTAACTCTCCATAAATCCACTGCATTTTTTAGCACTTCTAACCAAAGTTCCAGGGGTTTCCCAGGTAATCTTTAATAGGACCCTTCATTAAGATCAAGATGCCATCTCTTTTCAAAAGATAATAAAGATTAACTTAAGTTTCTTTAGATACTATGTTTAAAATTAATCTTTAAAATATTTAACAATTTTTAAAACATCTCAGAATCACCAACAAAATTAAGCAGTTTTTCCTAATACATATATTGGACAGCAAAGCTATTCATTTTCCAATTTGAGAATAACAAAGTCATAATCACACAACTTATATCTAAGAAATATATGGTTTACTGAAATAAGTACTGAGGACTTAAGTTTATATCATAAACCACCTGCACCAAAAATAAAAGTATCTCAAAATAAACATAAATAGCCTTAAAATTCTAGTAAAATTCAGGATGACACAATACTGGGAAGTATAGCTGGAATATGTGCAAAAGCCTACTTCCACCTGTCAGGAAGGAAATACAGAGTTGAAAGTAAACTAGAACCCTTCTACTTTCATTATTGCCTTTGGTCATTAAAGTGAAATGCAAATACATAAAGTAAAATTCAAACAAGATGATACATTTTATAAGTCAATTGTTTTAATGAATTTTATTAGAAAACAGTTTGACGAAAATATTAGTCTGTCAAAATATCACACATAGAATACAAATTCCAAACCCACACAACCTGTTAGTGAATGAGCATTTTCTCAACAATCAAGTTTTTGTAAATTGATCTTTTCATCTAATTCACCTCTTCCAACTAGGCCTTTGGGCCCAGCAGTAGCTGACTTGCAATATATCTTATTTCTTTAAGATGAAATATCATCTTGCCAGAGTCGGGAATAAAATAAAAAGAACGGCCAGAAAATATCGACGTACCCTCTCTAATAATAAAAAGTATAAGAAAAAAAGTCTTTCATTCCAGGAGATAGACCATGACTATCCCGGGATGGTATCTGTAGTACAGTGCTCACCTTACGGAATTTGTCGTTAAAACGATTAAGAGTACACTAAGAAGAAACATCATTAAATTTATTTAAAAATAGGTATGAAGGTTCCAATCACCACTATCACAGTTCATTTTCAGCTATTTAAGGTCTGGCAGAAGGGTTTAATACACCCACACACCCCCAAGGGAGGGAAAAACCACCACCCTGTTCGCAGGGAGTTTAATGAAAATTAGCAGGTAAGAGAGGCCTCGGCAGCACGCTGAAAATCAAAGAGGGCGGCCGGAGGGTTTGGACTGCAGAGGAAAGCATCGTCCTCCGACCCCACCTCCCCTCGCCTTCCCAGCAGGGCAAAGGGGGCGAAGAAGGCGAGGGGCCCATTTAGTGCTTTCGTTAATTGACACCTGTAATGAGGAAACTTTCCGGCAGCCGATAGTGCTCAGGCCGGGCACGGCCAGAGCTCCGCGGCGGTCGCCTCTCGGGCGCCCAGGTAACCGGGCTGGGCTGGGCCCGAGGCGCCGCGGCGTCGGCGGCCGCGCCACCGCGCACCTTCCCGGGGCGCTAGGCCCGCACGCCGCCTGGCCCGGCCGTCGCTTCCCGCAGGCCGCGGCAGCCCAGGAAGGCCGGAGAGCGGCGCGGGGACCCCAAACCGTGCACCCAGACAGGCCGCCGCTGCGGCTACTTACTTTCATTTAACACCTCCACCAGGTCTGCGCAGTTCTCGCACATTGTTCGGCCGCCGCCCCCCCCTCCCCCGCTTCGGATCGCACTGACTGATCCCGACCGGCGGGGGGGAGGGGAGAGAGGCGGAGGAGAGGGCCTGCCGGCCGGCGGGGCGGGGAGGCGGCGGGGACGGGGCGGGGAGCAGGAGAATGGGGGAGGGGGCCGGCGGTCCCCGGAGCGGGCGGGGGAGAGGAGGGGGGTGAGGGGAGGTACGCAGGCCGGAGGGGCGCGGAGGCGCCGGCGGCGGGGAAGGGGGGGAAGGACGGGGGAGGGGAGAGGGAGGGAGGGGGCGGGTGGGGAAAGAAGCAGCAGAGTCACTTCACCGACCAGACGCCGCGGCCACCGCCGACGCCGCCGCCATTTTAATAGAGCGCTCGGGCTGCGCTCGGCTTTTTCCGCCCGGGCGAAGAAGCCGACGAGAAGCGCCTCGCGCTCTCATTCCTCCGCCTCCCTCCCTCTCTTCTCCTCCCGCCCTCCCGCCTCTCCCTCCGCACACACGCCGCACGCTCCACACCCCGCCGTGGCCGGCTCGCCGCCCTCCCTTTCCTCTTCCGTCCGGCCTCCCCGCCCTCGGTCCACCCCCTCTGCGCGCTCGCCCACCCCGCCCAGCCCGGATCTCTGTCAGCGGCCGGAAGGGAAACGCGAAGCCAGCGCGGCCGCGGGGGGAGTCCGGGTGAGTAGGAGAAGATGGCGGATGCACCGAGCGGGTCGCGGTTGCGCGGCGTTGCCCACCGCGGCCCACTCCGCGGGCTTCGACCCCCAACGAGCGCCGGGTCGCTTGCCCCGCCCTGTACCTCGCCCCTGCGCTTCGTCATTTTTCCTCGGGGCCCGGAAGGGGAAATTGGTGCTATTTCTTTCGTGTCCACTTCTCCGGTGCTCAGGCTTCGGGGGTGGAAGAAGGAGAGGATCCATGGGGGCGCCAGGCGGGGACTCTATGAGAATGGATCAGCCCAGGGCCCGGCTTAACTTGCCTCGGTGTTTATCGCTACCCTGCAATTCTGTGAGGCTCCTCCGTCCTGGAGCGGTAAGACACCTGATGTGTCTAGAAATGGCGGGGTAGAGAGTTCTCATAGCATCTCGTTTTTTACGCAAGAGGGCCCCTCCCGATACGCCCATCAGCTCTTCACCTGAAATAGTATATTATGCTAGGCGGATAGGCTATTAAGGTGAGGAACAAGGAATGAAGAACAGCGGAAGGGAAGGGGTACGCTCAGCCGAAGTTTGGTATTGTGTTAACTGCTTGGCGTTAGGAAAATTTTCCTCACATCTGCACTTACCCCTTCCTCACTGATTGCTGTGTCCAGCATGTTTACGTAGAGATGAATGCAAAGTCTTAAAGATAGTGTACGTAGTATTCTCAGATCCGTAACCGGACCACCTATCGAGGACCTGTAGTAATTGAGTAGGTTTTGTCGAAGTTATATCACACCCATCTCTCCATGACAGGACCACTTTGTTCCCTTATGCTGTGCCATTCTGCTGCTTACAGTTGATGCTATAAAGATTCTGCCCAACCCGTTTTAAGTTGTTTCACATGAGCAGGTGATCCTTAGGCCTATAAAGCTGTTCTGCCACCATCTTTCCTCTTCTTTGCCTTTCCCACAGAACTTGGGTTTTTGCAGATTTGACTTTGGATCTTGAGGCAGACACTGTCCATCCAACATCCGTTCCCACTCATTCCTTTTCTTCTCTGCTTGCAGAACCCAGATATTCTCAGGTGGCTGTGGAGAAACCCTGATCTCAGGAAGGAACGTACAGGGGAATATTTGTGATTCATTTAAAACCAACAATCATGGTAATCTGGTTTATCTTGGGCTAGCCATATAATTGAATTCTTGCTGATGAAATGTAAGCAGAAATCTGCAGGGTGGGTCTTACGGGAAGAATTGTCCTTTCCTAATAAAATAAGGGACAAATTCAGCTGTCATGCCCTTTAGCCCTTCTTTCTGCCTGAAACGTGGTCTTGATACACAAAGTAATACATCCATTTTGTAATTTGTTAAAAAATAAACCACAAACGGGGAAAAAAAAAACCAACCTTTAAGTTGCTAATACAAAATAAAGTGTGGATCCCTGATGTGTCTTTAAACGGCTAAGAAAAACATCTCTTTTTGGGGGGGAAGGGAGAGAAGTCTTGCTCTGTTGCCTGGGCATGAGTGCAGTGTTGTCATCGTAGCTCACTGCAACTTTAAACTCCTGGGCTCAAGTGATCCTCCTGCCTGAGCCTCCAGAGGGATTATGTGCCACCATGCCCCACTAATTTCAAAAATTTCATTGTTATAGGTTAATAGCTGGCTAATTTTTTTTGCTCTGAAAGTCTTTAAAACAAAATCACACACTATCTGTAATGTTTGAAGTAACCTAAAGGGCAGGTCGGCCAACTTCAAAGTGCAGGATGTTGGTTCCACCTGTTAAATTGTCCCTGGTGAAAATGAAGACTCAGACTTGAGATGGACTCAGAACAAGATTTCTTGTGGACCATTACCAATAATCTAGAAAACAAGGTGGAGAAGCACACCACTTCTGTGTATATGAGGTGAATAAATCATAAAATGGTGAAACAGTACTTAAAGTTCTTAACTATTGGGCACATTGAATTTGACCTCATTTTAAGCAAGTCCGGCCTCCTTAGTATATTGAGACCAAAGTGTGGGAGGCTTGGAGTTCTTGTTGCAGTTGTAGGTATAGATTCTGGGTCAAGGACTGAGAATCAATATTCAGGCTGAATCTCTTGTGTATATCCTACTGGAGTACAAAAAACAGTGTTTCAGCAAAACTGTGGTCTCAGAAGACTTGAGAGGGCAAATGGAAGATTTTGACAATGGAACAAATGTTTCTATGTCAGGGGGAAAAAAAGGCCTATATTGGTCAGTAAACTCTGGGGAATTTTCATAGGTGTCCCAACAAGAGAAGTGAGCAGTGGTACTGTTTGGGCATTAGGTTAGAAGTGGATCAAGGACTCTGGGCACCTGTTCAGAGTGTAATCTATACCCCAATTTCATAGTTGCTAAAACGTGAAGAAAAATGCATCCTAACTTGTTGAGCTGTGCTGTCAAGCATCTTGCAAAGTTTTGTATGCAAATCTTTTCACAGCCATCTTGGGATGTACGTTTGTGATCCTGTTTTTCAAATAAGACAGCATTCATCAAATGACTTGCCTAGGCCTGGCGGTGGCTCACGCCTGTAATCTTAGCACTCTGGGAGGCCAAGGCGGGTGGATCGTTCAAGGTCAGGAGTTCAAGACCAGCCTGAGCAAGAGCGAGACCCCGTCTCTACTAAAAAATAGAAATGATCTGGACGACTAAAAACATATATATATATAAAAATTAGCCGGGCATGGTGGCACATGCCTGTAGTCCCAGCTACTCGGGAGGCTGAGGCAGAAGGATCTCCTGAGCCCAGGAGTGTTTGAGGTTGCTGTGAGCTAAGCTGACTCCATGGCACTCTAGCCCAGGCAAAAGAGTGAGACTCTGTCTTAAAAAAAAAATGACTTGCCTAAGATTCTCCATCCAGGTATCTAAACCATTTATTATGAAAGAGGATCCCAGTTCTTCACAATTTGTAGAGACCCTGCTTTGCTCCAGAAGAGTTTAATGGTACCAAGCTAAACAGCTGACACGGCCAATTGTTGTTAAGTGTGCTTGCTGCCAGATACCTTGAGGCTGACCCAAATGTGGCCCACCTTAGATTTAATTTGCTATCACTATTGTTTTCTCTAGTTGTAGTCAAATCTTTTTAATACTCCTACAAAAGAACCTTCCTGCAAGGGACTGAAGTATAATATACCTGATGGGAACCATTTTAACTTAAAACAACAAAAAAAAAAACTTTTGATGTTTCCAGTTTAATCTATGGTTTGTTTTCCTTGAACCTATTAAATTTATATATTCTAAACTTTGAACAATGATTCTTTTCTTACCTATATAAATTCAGCTACCCTTGTCATTTTAAAGGTGTAAGTTGTTTTTGGCAGTGGTGGTCACCTGCCAATCATTTCTAATTCAAAGTGGACCATACTGGTTCCTAAGCCAAAGTTTGTTTCTTCCAATACCCAGGGTAATTCAAGAGTCTAGGGGGCTATGGAACATTACCCTTTGGCCATGGTTGGAAATGTTGACAGGTATTCTTAGGTAACAATATTGACTTTATAGCCAATTCAAACAGAGCCAATGATCTGGACTTAAAATTCCTGGGTAATTAAAAAAAAAAAAAAAAACCCAAGATATTTTTAGGTGGACACCAGTAATAAAGCAATAGGCCCAAATGTGGTCTGAAATTGTAACATCATTTTTTAAGCACAGTTTTTACCAAAGTTAGGTTTTTCAGTGTTCTCCTTTGACTACATTTAAGCTCTTACCATTTGTTGTTCTAGAAAAATACTTTAATGGGGCATTATTACAGTCCACTGAAATGATAGGATTTTTGCCAAGCATCTAGAAAGTTAAGGGTACATTAATGCTAAAGTTGCTCAATCTCCATAAACATGAGGCACTCAAAATGTTTAGGTATTAGTCTAGGTTTTAAAAAAAGCTAGTTTAGGCCCGGCGCAGTGGCTCACACCTGTAATCCAAACACTCTGGGAGGCCAAAGTAGGAGGATAGCTTGAGGTCAGGAGTTTTGAGACTGCTATCTCTACTAAAAATAGAAAAAATTAGCTGGGCATGGGGTGCATACCTGTAGTCCCAGCTACTTGGGAGGACTGCATGAGCCCAGCAGTTGAGGTTGCTGTGAGCTAAGCTAACAGCCACAACACTCTAGCCCTGGCAACAAAGCAAGGCTCTGTCTTAAAAAAAACAAAAACAAAAAACCTAAGTTGCTTCTTCTGGCAAGAGGATCATCCAAAGCTAACTTCCTTTTTTCATTCCCTTAGTTTATTTCTTCTGTTTTTTCTTTTTAAATTGTGTGTCCTTTTACTTCATAAGGCAGCTTACACCCCTCAAAAGCAGTTTGGTCTCTTCTGCCCTGCCCCCTGAGAACCCATCCTCTTGCCATAAACATGTATTAGACGTTATTTCCTCAAATTTCAGAGGACACATACAAAACTTTACAGTTGATGTTTTAAAAAAAAAGAGTCGATGTTGCCCAAGTTAGAGTACAGTGGCTATTCACAGGCAACTGTGACCTCACACTACTGGGCTCAAGCCACCACCTCTGCCCCTGCCTCAACCTCCCCGGACTATAGGCTTGTGCCACCATACCTGGCCCATGTTTTATAGGACAGACCTCTACACACTTTTTCCCTTCCTCTCACCCTTCTTGAAGGGATGATGGCTATTTAAGGGTTACATTTTACAGGAACAAAACAATATCTGTAGCTGTTTACATCTGCTCATTCTAAGGCTAATCTCTAATCTTTGTAACACTTATATCCTAACTGGAGTTAGACAAGAGAAACTCTAATCCCAAATAAATGTAAATCAAATTACAAGAAAATGTTTCTTGAGAATATAAGGAATGTTAGGAGCATGTTCATTTTACACACCTGCTGCCTGCTTTTAACAGTGGCCTTAGAAATATTATTTGTAAGTTAACAGGTATCAAACTTCATTTAAAATGTTACTTGATGCTTAAACACAACCACTTTCATTAATATACGAATAAGGCTGAGGCAATAAAGGGAAAATAAATGTAAACCAAGTTTATTTTGCTTTTTAAGTAGTGTTCTTAAAGCACTACAGCTTGGTAAACAATGTAAATTAGTATAAGTCATCTCAAAAGCCAGAGTTGTGTTGTTTTGTTTTTTAATGAGTTGTTAAAAAGATGCAGCCTATTCTAACAGGATAAATATTTTTAACCATTTCACTTTGAGTTAATGAAGGCTCACAAATGAGCAACACTCCTCATTGAGGAAAACAAAAAGCTGTTGTCGACAAGCGACAGCGCACACACACACAAAAACAAAAAGAACTGTGTAAAAATAACTGTGTTCCCATATTTTTTGAAGTCGCTTTACAATGGGATGATATGCACATGATCTTGCCGCAAACTTGCCGTACAGACTTGTAATACATTTAGTCTAGACAAACAATTGAGTCCAAGAGGTGCTAACTTCAGACAATGCAGCACTATAATCCTTTTAACAACGCAATTTGTTTTACTCATTACCTTTTCTTCTAGACTGAAATACAGACTAGAAAGAAAATGCTCCCTAATTTAAAAATTGGTATTGTTTACAGGAAAAATTGTATAATTTTGCATTAGAATTTACAAGTATATGTTCAAATTGAATTTGCCTCCTCCCCCCAGCCCAGCCACAAAATGGGCATGAAGTAAAATTTTTAAAAATGCCTTAATTTTCAACTTCATGCAAACTAAATAAAGATGACCAAAACAAAAGCTTAAACAATGGAAGGATATTTCACAGAAAATTTCTTATACAAAAAACACATAAGAAAAAGGGCCACTAGGTGACATTTTAATTTACAAATTGGCATCATTTTGGTCGACAAATATCCACATGCTGTTTTCTTCTACCAAGAGTAGCAGAGGAAAAAACCAGCATGACTTCTGATTTTAATCACACATTTCTTCTGGAATTTCATGTGGATTAAGGATGCCAGGGACAGACATTTGAAGTTTATGTTTCTCTTCCTGAGCCTGTCGAAGGGCTGTTTCTCTTTCTTCCAAAAACAAATCAGATGTGTCTTCACCTGCAAACTCCTATGAAAACAAATAATTGAACAGTCAGCTTCAACTTGCCTTTGAAATTACAGATGAGCATTTCCTCAGTAAGAGAACAGATACAAATTATCCACCAATTCATTGAGTTTTAAACTATAGCGTGTTGATACAATACCATGTAGCTGAATTAAAACCCAAAGTGTCAGTTGGAGGGGAAAATGTAGGTTACAAAAGAGGCAATGGAGTGATCCCACATATTAAATATTCTTCATGTGTTTCTCCTAAGGCTAAAGACAATAGTTAAATCAAGTTTAGTTTTACGTACTTATCATTGTCTTTATAGCTAGGTAACAGGTGATTTTCAGATTGTTCTTTATATTCTCTCTATAGCTAGTATTTTTAGAGTTAAAAAAATTGTGTTTTGAAGAAAAAATATTTAAGATCTTGTAAGTTTTTTGTTGTTGTTTTTTTTGAAACACGCTCTCACTTTGTCATCCAGCCTGAGTGCACTGGCATTATCACAGCTCACTGCAACCTCCAATTCCCAGGCTCCAACGATCTTTACAAGGCCAATACTTAACTATAGTCATGAATAAAGTAATTCATCAACAACTTACAGGTTTTATGTAACTTTTGCATTTCTTTAAAACGAGATGTAGAAGAAAAGTCCTTCCCAAAAGTATTAACAGAACATTGTACAACAGCAGAAAGAGGTTTTATCTGCTGTCATGGTTCCCTCAATTAAAAATAAGTTTAGGGAGGGGGGAAGAGGGTACGGGTATATGCATACACAAAGAGTGTGATGCGCACCATCTGAGGGACGGACGCACTTGAAACTCGGACTTGGGGGGGTAAGGGCAACCTACATAACCTAAACATCTGTACCCCCATAATATCCTGAAATAAAAAAAAAAATAGGTATAACAATGGGTATAAAATCCTAAAAGGAATTACCAGTATTTCTTGCCCACTAATTCCATGCCTTAAAAATGTCTGTAGAGTTCAATTCACAATATTTCAGTATACATCTAGGCCATCTAAAATGAATTCTATTAATAACGAGTTCCCAAAACAATATCTCAAACCTAACCCTCTTCATGGACTTGATTTAGTTTTCACTCTGTATTCAGTCAAGTTCTTTGATTACTACGATTACACTATTTTAAAGTCCCACTCATTTTACATTATAAATCAAATGATTAACATTCTAAGATGCAACAATTAAGTGATCACATTTGGCCTTAATTATTTATGCAACTGCAAATACATACCTTTATCTGTACTAGGAAATCCCTTAGATGTTCCTTGAAAGCAGGAATATCCTGATTTAAGCTGAAAAGCCCTGTCACAAAGAGCTTTACTTGAGCACTGCAAATCAAAACACAATGATTAAATACTCACTTTTTTAACAGAAAGATTTATTTTATTAAAAAGCATACTTACTCTTGTAGATGAGGGAATGCTGACTTAAGGAGATTAGCCACATATTCCTGAATAAACATTTGGTTGTTAACGGGATTTCCAGGATTCAAAGGTGTACTTATTTTTCCTTCTTCAACCAAATTAAACATATATGCAAGAATAGATGCATGCATTGTTAAGCCTGTTGATAAGAAGAAAAAATATTATTAACTCCAAGATGTAATATAACAGCTGAAACACTTATATTTTAATGGCTTTAAATTCTTACCAGCAGTATGTGAGGTGTCTGTCACAACAGAAAAGATATGCTGAAGAATATCACAAAAGTAAGTTTGATAAAAACTCTGAGCTGCAGCTTCTTCTTGTGCAACATTTTGTAAAAGTGTAAAAAGTATCTGTAAGCCTGAAAGACATAGAACACCAACAAAAAGTTTATTACACACTTACAGCATTCATGATAGTATCTCAGCTATTATCAAACTATTCTGATTCAAAGCCTATATTCTCCCCTCTTTTTTGATAACTAATGATTACTTCTCTAAGTTACCATACATCTACAATCAATGCCAGATATATTATGTAAGTCATGACAATTACCACCATACCATTTCACTATCTCTGAAAGTTTAGCTGATTTCAATTTCCAAAACTGACAGCACAACTAAGTAGAGCTTTGTATTGCATGAACCAATTACATAAAAACAAATTTAATCCCTCCTGCCAGAAATGTTCTTTTACTCTTATGCTTAGTTGACCCTTAGGTGCTATAGGGGAAAAGAATGTGAGGAAAAGGAACACCACGATATGAAATTAAGTCTCTTAAATGATGTTCTCCTTATCTTGAATTTTAGGCCTTTCTCCCCCCATAACTCAATTCTGCTTATCGACCCACTGTGAACAACTGATTAAACTGATTTTAAGACTTTCTCGGATGTCCGTTTATGCAATTCATGTGCTCAAACAAAGCAATTATGTCTGTATAGTTTATGGATTGGCAGGCAAATAAATAAAAGGATATATTTTCCTTGTATTTACCTGTATCAGCAACATTCCTCATCGTATGTTTGAAAGCCCAAATAATGGAATCCAAAACAAGTTTAAACTGTGCAGGTGGAATCGCTAGGAATGCTGGGAAACAATGAGAATTTACAGCCTGAAGTAGTAAGAAAAAGTTTGTTCTGTGTTCAGGATATTCTTCAAAGTCCTGAAAAATAAATGGTAGAAACAAAATAATGTTTCAATGCCTTAATTATGCCGGTTGGGAGGGGAAAAGCAAGCCTTAGCTCAAAGTAAGTGTTTGAAAAGTTTTGAATGGACCCCATAAGATATACTGCCTCCTGAAAGGCAAACCCAAAGAAGAATTATCATTCACCTCTCCTGGAAGATGAAACTACATCCTACCACACACATGAATTACCGAACTGAAGGAACAGAAGGCCAGCTCATTAATAAAGAGAACTCATCAAAACCTACACAGAGAACATCAAATTTTCTCGTAACTAACTATTATTACTATGCCACCATTTCTTTGTAAGAAGTAAGGTCTCTCTCTGTTGCCCAGGCTGGACTTGAACTCCTGGGTTCAAGCAATCCTCTTGTCTCAGCCTTCCCGAGCAGCTAGGCTTACAGGCAAAGGATACCACAAAAGGCTTTTGTTTATGTTACTTTGAGACCACTATAACAGATTAGAAAAAACAGAAGCTGATGTGTAAATATTTTCTAAGCACATACACTTTTACAATTGAAAAATGCATAACTGCCTCTTCATTTATTCAAAAAAATCTAAGTTCTTAATATCTGACATGCTGTGAGTTTCCAATAAATGTTAGGTGCTATTTAAATGTTAAAATCTCTTTTCCATATTCACTCCTTTTTTAACTGTCAAGACCTCATGTATTAAATTTTTTAAAAAATAAAGCATTTCCCTAATATATAAGTTCAAATATTTAAACTCCATGCCCTTAAAATTATGCTGTATTTAGATGGCATTTATGCTTTCAAGAGTTAAAGATATACTGTAGAATTTTGCATTATATAATTGAAATGTAAATCACATACCTTATTTATCATATTCAATGTGCATTCAAAAACAGCATCAAATATTTGAGGTATTTCAGCTGTTATATGTCCCCCTAACTTGTTGACAATAATGGCCATAGTACTAAGCACTTCTGGTTCTCTAGCAGCTGGGACATTTCTCTGATAATCAATGAGAACTGCATCCAACAAAGGAGGAACAAAATTTTCAGCTACCTGTTGGAAAAAAAACTTTCAAGTTTTAATTTAAGTACTTTCTGACTATTATAAACAATTAGGTCATTCTTGTAAGATTTAGCTTGATCACCCTGCTGAAAATGGTAAAATCCTGTGCTTTGATTAGGTTTTCCTACATAGAAACTATTTTTAAACAAAAGAAACTAGGAAATCACAATAGGCTGGGCAAGGTCATAGACATAGTGTCGTTTCAATCCACTCTTAACAATAAGGAAAAGTGAGTCTCAAAATTAAGTGACTGGCTCCAATTTAGTGTGGCAAGACTATATGTGAGATGAGTAATCTAAAAGCAAAGAAAGTCTCCCTAACCATCACTGTAATTAGAGGTTCCTTAAACAGAATACCTGTGAAAGATCCAAGAATCATACCTAACCACTAGTAGACACACATTCAATGATTTTTACTGTAATGAATATTAACTGGTAAGTATGTTAACAAACAAATAATGACAATCATTTACTCTCAGAAAAAGAACTGGAACTGAGAAAAACTGTATGGATTTCCATGATTCTATTTTGTTTCTTCAGGCCGGGTCTTCCTACGTTGACCATGCTGGACTTGAAGTCCTGGGCTCAAGTGATTCTCTCACATCAGTCTCCTGAGTACCTACAACTACTAGTGTGTGCTTATGCACATGGATGAATGTTCATGACTCTAAGTAAACCGAGTCATATTAAGGTGTAACATCTTGCTCTTAACAGGTTCCCCTATTAAGACGTGAAATAAATACAATCAATGTTTCATTTAACTGAAGATTAGTAGTAGTAGTATTCTACACACAACAGTTTTTGAAGATCTGAGGGATAAATACAAAATTATTTTTCCAATTACCACCCATACTTGGTCTCTGAAACTAGAAGAGATTCTCATTTTGTTGACTAAAATCATTCTTTCCCTACAAACTGTATCTTGAGTTTTTTTTAAATCTTTGAATTTACTTGTCCCAAATTTCAACATAAATCTTACTTGTAAAGTACCTTATTATTCCCACTGTGCTCCTGATTATTTGCCCAAGCTACTCATAAATTATAAACATCACACTTCCTTCAACTTATCCTACCTTCTTTCAAAAATAAATACAGTTGTCATCAAATACACATGTAAAAAACATTTCAGTGTTTAGGTTTAGCCCTCTTAAGAATTCCATAAGAATTTCAGAGAAAAAGTTTCTTGAAAATTATTTCCTTATCAAGAAACAATACTGAGTGCTCGCTTTGGCAGCATATATACTAAAAAAAAATTGGAACAATACAGAAAAGATTAAATTATTAGAAAAAAAGAAATACTGAAATTTCAAAATAATGACAGTAACAATGTTACTTGTTAAGCACTACTCCAAACAGCAGTAATTACAAGATAGGATTTTTTGTTATGTCCCAAGGCCCAAGTGAATGAAACGATACAAGAAAAATTATTCACATCTTTCCAAGTTGAGGCATATCAAGCTGCTTTTACTTTCTGAAAACCATTTCCCTTTCTGAAAATCATTTAAAACTAAAAGGAGTGAGAGCTAAACAGACTTTCAACCTTCAATCTAGAAGTACTCACTCAAATAGGCAAACCAATGACAGCTTTGTAGCTTTATACACTGTTCTAAAAATCATGAAGGACACAAAAATTGGACCTGTACTCCATCACCAAAGCCTTCCTTACTACCTATCCTTGGAAACATAAAATGACCCAATCTTCTTAGCTATACTGTTATGCACCACCCCCCCACTGATTAACATCAGTATCTTTTGAAGTTGCAGTAACTATTATATTTAAGTATTTTAACATACACGAACTACAACAAATCGAATGCCATAAAATAATCTCAAATACAGTCATCTAAATCTGTGGTTCCTAACCCTGGGCTGCAGGCCAGTACTGGTCCTTGGCCTGTTAGGAACCAGGCCGCACAGCAAGAGGTGAGCAGCAGTGAGCAGTCAAAGCTTTATCTGTATGGGCGCTCATGTAGCTCCCCATCACCTGAGCTCCACCCCCTGTCAGATCAGGGGAGGCATTAGATGCTCCTAGGAGGGCAAACCCTATTGGTAAACTGCCCATGAAAGAGATCTAGGTTGCATTCTCCCTATGAGAATCTAACAACTGATGATCTGAGGTGGAGCTGAGGCAGTGATCCTAGCCCTGGGGAGTGGCTGCAAATATAGATTAGCATTAGCAGAGAGGTGTGACTGCACAAAAAATGTAAGCACTTGAATCATCCCGAAATCATTCCCCTCACTCCATGGAAAAATTGTCTTCCATGAAACCAGTCCCTAGTGCCAAAAAGTTTGGGAACTGCTCATCTAAATCACCTTTAAGTTAGCAAAATGCATTTATAAACAACATATATCATATTCCAGAAAATGGAGCATCAACATTAAAAACTGGAAGCAAAACATCTGTCACTTACCATCTGTGGATCATTGGACCGGCTCACCCAACCAGATATTAACTTTAAAGTTTCCCTTTTTACTGTTCGCATACTTCTAATCAATGGTTGCTTTGTAACCATCTCACCTAAAAAATATAATCAAGTGGAATCTAACTTGACAACTAAAATTCAACAGTGGTGTGCTTCAGATGTAATTATTTCAAATTTTCTATGAAAAAACTTAAAGCCAAAAGTACACAGAATTTATTGGAAAAATAAGCTTTAATACTAATTTTAAAAGGGAAAGGCGCATATGACCATTTAAAAAATGTCTACAGTCATCTGGGACATGGGAGGGTTGATCCCAATCTGTGGAAATGCTGAATGCTTGACTCAAGGCAGTAAAGTAAAACTGACTTGTTATACATACAACATTCTTTAAAAATTCACCACTATATAATATATACATGTAATGGAATTCCACTTGTACCCTCTACATCTATTAGAGCAACAAACGAAAAAGACAATTTAGAAGATGAAGCCAACTAAAATAAATACATAAATAAAACGTACAGATAGAAGACTTGCATTCTATCAACTAGCTCTGTAATCTTAGCCAAGTTTTTTTTCTTGGCTAATTTGTTCATCTTTTTAAGGAGGAGGTTAGATGTTATCAATACTTCCCAAACATTCTCAATCCCTTTCTGTATTTACAAAACTACTAACAGGGATCCAGGAGATACTAGGATTGTCCTCAAAACAAAATGGGAATTCTACTTTCCAAGAATGGCTATTTATAGCAACTCAGAATTGTACCACTTGATTACTGGGCATGCCTATTATTATAACAACAATGGAGACAAATTGTTTTTTAATGACAACCAAAAAAAAATTCAGAATCACCTACCATTAGCTTGGATAGCTGCAGAAATATTTTCACTGAGGCACTTGTAGACATTAAGCATATCTAAATAAATCCTTCCAAGTTGAATTACAAAGGGGTGTCCAACAGCTTTGCAGGCTCTCACATTTGTTTTCAATATGCTACCAAGCTGCTTGACTGTTTCAGGATCTTTCAGTATATCCACATTCTGAGAAGTAAAAAAGCAAATTCCATTTATTGAATGAGATTTATCCATGTAATTACAAAAACAAAAACCACTACTTCCCTTACTCCAAACCACCATCATATTTAGAAACCAAAATAGTAAAACACAGAAATCTTTATTACCTCTCTGTACCTAAGAATGAAGTAGAAGTCTCATTCTAAAATCAACAGAATAAAAATATACTAAGACAATTTTTTAATATGCAAAACCACACATAAAAGCATTTATCTATCAATCAGGCATATATGCCACAAATGCCGAATTCACTAGTTTCATAAAGAACAGTTTTCTTTAATCCCATTAGAACTCTAAGAAAAGGTTAAAAAAAAAAAAAACTTACTTTGGTTGCTTGCTGGATTATACTATCCCACACTTGATTAGGAAGTAGCATGTATTTTTCTATCAAGTGTTCTTGTACTGTTTGATCTGTTTGTGCACCAATCATGTACCCCACAGCTTCATAAAATGTATGAACCTATTTTAAAAAGCAGACATTTTTACTTTTATATCCCTACACATCTTAATAAAAATTACACACAAAGAATTCACAAATGTATTGAAACTCATGTTGTTTGTTAGGAATAGTATATATAACATAGCCCAAGAGCCTAACGAACATCAAGCTTCTGCATCTCACTATGGAAACATAACCAGACACACCTGTATTTATCCAATAGTGGCACTCTTTCTACTGTCCTTAATAAATTCTGATACATACAGTGGTTGCTCTCTAAAAAAATAATATGCTCAATGCTACATACCTGTTGAGGCTGAAGATCACAAATTATAGTGTTGATATTGTTCAAAATCTCATCAATAAATGGCATTACTTCTCCAACTTGAACCTGAACAAAATGCCTGCGGCATTTTTGAGCTATTTTAATGAAAGTATCACAAGCCATGTCTTGGACGCCATCATGGGTCTCTAACAAAAAAAAAAACAAAAAAACAAAAAACACTCATTTATTCTGTCCAACAAAAATAAAAACAAAATAAAATGTATTAAATGAAGAGATTTACCATGCATGAATTCAAACAGCTTGTTAACTACAGTCTTCAAAAATTTCCAGTGAGCTCGCAAAAATCTGGGATATTGACCTACTATGTACATGATATTTGATGCAATAATAGCTTTATTATCTTTGCCTCTTTTCTGTTCACATAATCCTAAAAGATCCTGGAAAGTAAGACAAATTTAGGTAATTTATCCTAACAAAATACACAATCTATTGGTTCTAGTTCCTACATATCCCCTGCATACCTTTATAACAGTAACAAGAAATCGTTTTTCATCCTCTTCATGCATTGCTCCACTAATAGAGCCTATTGCCCAACACAACGTATTCAAATTTTTCCAGGACCACTCTGTACCATTCACTTGATTGTGAAGCTTCTCGGTCATTATTCTTTCTGTATCTACATAATCCAGATGAGTAAGATAAACTACAAAGAAAAAAAAGTTCTAGATGTCTTGAATGCAAAACTTAATGAGTAAAATAATCATTACTAAGGAATAAAGAGTACATTAATAAAGATAGCTATTAAAAGATTCAGAAACCAAGAGTACCTCATTTCCTAGAAGTATTTCCACCCCAAAATAGGTTTACAAAGGTAAAGATTAATAATACTATTTACTAACTTACCTAATGTTTCTCTCATATTCTTATACAAATTTATGGAATCTGTATCTTTCATGAATTCTCTCACGACTTCTCCTTGATCATTTTCTACAACCAGTACTTCCTCTGGTTTAGCCATTCGACTAACCATCAATAAACGGACCTATTTAGCAATAAACCAATCAAGGAAAATTCTTTAGAGCATTGAAATCAAACACATCAAAAGCAGAAATTTAGTTAGTAAATAAATAAATAAATAAATAAATTCATGGTATGTACCCAACATTACCACACCAGCCAGTATGATTCCATCAAGAATAAAATATATATTTTAAAAAATTTGGGCCTTGTGTGGTGGCTCACACCTGTAATCCTAGCACTTTGAGAAGCTGAGGAGAGAAGATTGCTGGAGGCCAGGAGACAAGCCTTAGCAAGAGCCACACCCCATCTCTACAAAAAAATAGGATAGCTGGGCATGGTGGTACATGCCTACAGTCCCAGCTACTGGGGAGCTGAAACAGGAGAATCACCTGATCCCAGGAGTGTGAGGTTGCAGTGAACTATGACAACCCCACTGCACTCTACCCAGGATGACCCACAACAATAGCTTTAAAAATTACTTAACCCATGTTTTAACATGATGGAAAAAAACCATCTTTTGTTCCAACAGTTTCCTGTGTCTCCTTCCTAGACTCTTTGATTCACTAGATTGAGGGGGGTGGTGATCAATGAATTTTCTTTTTTAAAGAGACAGGGTCTTGTTCTGTCACATAGTCTGGCGTGCAGTGGTACCATCACAGCTCACTGTAATCTCGAACTACTGGGCAAGCAATCCCCTCATCTCAGCCTCTCGAGTAGCTGGGACTACAGGTGCACACTATAAATCAGGCTAATTTTCTTATTTTTAGTAGAGATGGGGTCTCACTATGGTGTTGAGGCTGGTCTTAAACTCCTGGATTCAAGTAATCCTCTCACCTTGCCTCTAAAGTGCTGAGATTACAGACATTAGCCACCACACTCTGGCCCGAATTTGCCTTCCTACAGAATCACAGGTGATGCTGTTAGGACAAGGAACACACTCTTGAAAAACAAGGCTTAACCCAATCCCTTTCATATTCTGGTTTTCAACATTAGTGAAGTTGTTGGATTCTCTTTTTGTAGCTCATTAATTTAGATAGACTAGCCAAAATATAAAAGTTAAGTATTTGCATTTAGCCCTTAAAATGATAGTAAGCAAAAAGAGCACTCAACAACCACTGTTACCTTGGATAGTACAGGTAAATATAGCTGTCTCCTGGGAGGAACATCAAAATGTTGACTTCCAGATAGCAATGGAGAGGCAGATGTAGAGAATGGGCTCTCTCTATAGAGTTCGGCGGCCAAATGATTCCAGTACTCAAGACAAATCTTAAAGATTTCAGTTTCTTCTACTTCTGACACCAGTAACATATAATGAAGAGCCTACATATAAGATCAAAACTATTACAATAATTCTTAAACATTATTAACCAACCTCAAACTGCCTTTTACTTATTACCTTAATGGAAAATAATTCATGTTTTATTTATCAAAACTCTTGAGATTTCAATATTCATCAAATATACTGTATACTCTCTGGGAGCACAATAAGCTTCTTCTGACATGCCCTAAAACACTTCGAAAACTTCTTACACGGTTGCTGATTACATAGATACATATTTTACTCAAGTCTCCTAAAAAGGTATGGAGTTTAAAAAAGGCCTTTACCAATAGCCAAGAGGTAGAAACAACCCCTATGTCCATAACAGATGAAAGCATAAACAAAATGTGGTATATTCATAACAATGGAATATTTTTCAGTGACATAAGGAATGAAGTTATTGATACAGGATACAACTTTGAAAAACCTTGAAAATATCGTAAATGAATGAAGTCAGACACAAAAGGTCACATACTATATGACAACATTTACATGAAGTATTTACAATTGGTAAATCGAGAGACACAGAAAGCAAATTAATGGTTACCAGAAGCTGGGGGGAGAACACATGGAGCAGTGTTTCATGGGTACAGGGTCTCCCTTTGCAGTGATGAAAATATTTTAAAACTAAATACTACTGGTTGTACAACATTGTGAATATACAGACATGACAATGAATTGTATACTTTTAAATAGATAAATTTGTTATATGAATTACACCTCAATTTTTTTAAAAATAAAAAAGGTCTTTGGACTTCATCTTAAATGACATGTGTAATATGCCTTTTAGTAATTTAGCTTTGATTATAAATTTTTAGTCCTAGCTTTATATAGAACACAAAATCAGAAAACTTGGCTTATAATTTTAATTCAGAATTGCAAACATTATTTATAATGCACAGAGCAAGTAAACAGGTAAGAAGAAATTTCAAAAGGTACATACATTTTAGAAGGCATACTTTTTTTAAAGAATTGTTTTTATTATGTAAAGAAGAATTTCAGAAGCAAAAGTTTCACAAAGCCTACCTCCATGAGTGTTTCCCTGAGATTTAATCTTTTTTCTATAAGTTGACCATGTTCCTTAAGAAAGGTGCAGAGAAACAAACTGAGATTTTGAATGAAGTTCTGTTCATCATCTTTTCCATTTGAGTATGCAAGTCGAATATTGGTATTTAAAGGAAGCATCTGCAAGTTAAAAGGGCACTAACAGTTTCCATTTTATGAAACCAACAACGAAAGGCACTATTCATTTAAAGCCCTAAGATTCCAACACCCTTTTGTTAATATTAAACCATACAGAATTCCTAGGTCTGGTACACCTATTCTTATATATTTGTGATCTAGATTTTTTTTCTCAAAATATGTTGCAGGTAGTAAGGCCTCAATTATTTCCTTTCCATTTTCCCCTGTATCAGATGTTTCCCTCCTGAGTGACATTTAAACTGTAAAAATACTCAATTCATTCAGATCACAAACATACACAGTGATACAGTATTATGAATAATCTTCTAGATCACTTAACAGATAACTAATCAAACTAGTGCAGAAAAGAATTCCTTCAGACACACTGTCAGAAGTACATCTTGTAGGCTTCCAATTGTCTGGTCAGATCTCTACAAAAAGACTAAGCTCTTTAATTCTGTGGAAATAAATTGTCATGATATTCCCAAAACCTTAATTTCAGAAAATTTTCAGAGTGCTCACAAAAATTTCTAGCTTACTACATATTTTATGTAATAAATATATAATCACATTACAGCTGATCTGTAACACTGTGTTAAAATAGTTCAACTGGAATCCAACATTTTCTAAGGCACTAAAATTGTTCAATTTCTTTCAAAATAGTGTTATATTACCTGTTTTAGCTGCATCATTGTCAGTGTAAATAGCGTTACAAATTGTTCCTCATATTGGCTTACACTCACACCAGCAATCTCAGTGAGGCACTTCAGAGAGACATTTCGAAACATTGGAACATTCAGGAACTATTAAGGGGGGGAGGGAGAGAACATAAAATTAAATGACCTGAAAGAGTTAAAATTCAGAATTTAAAAAAAAGGAAAGGATTTAACACTCAAGAACATAGGCATACAAGCCCAGAACAAGTTAATTGGGTAAATGTGTTGTATTTTGCACATATATTTTGAGGAAATTTCATTATCTACCCAATATACAATGAAGGCTTCAGGAGCAAATTGTGCTTTCTTTTGAGGTGTCCTCAGACATCTAAAAACCAAAGCTGCTTAATAACTTTCCTAGAATCTATTATATGCCTTTTAGGAACATTACAGTTTCTGTGTAGTTTAAAAAGGACCCAAAATTTATGATTCCTTAGGATTTTAGGACATGGTCAATATACTTAGGATTGATAAGGATGTAGGAAAACTGGTTTTTATATTCTATTGTTGAGAAGGCATACAAACGCCAAACTGTTTGTGGATGACAACTGAGTAGGCATTAAAACCTTAAAAATGGACATACCTAATGACCTGATAATCATACTTACAAAAATTTATATAAACATATGGACAATTGCATAAATATATACAAAAATGTTTACAAGAATGTTTCCTGTAAACAAGAACGTTTCTTACAGAACTGCTGACAATAGCGAAAGTTTGTATATAAATTGTCTAGCTATAAAACAATGGTTCTAATATCATAAATCTACATTATGTTATCAAACCCTGAATTACAAAGTTCAAAATGTTATAATGGTTACTTTTATAAGGTACCAAATTAAATACATAATTTATTCATTACACCCACAACAAGAAAACACCTAGAAAGATAACACAGACAATTGGTAATGGGATAGCTCTGGAAAAACAATTTAGGCATGACATGATACTGATTTAAATTATCAAGTAAAACACAGACTTTTTGTTTCTGTACGAATCACTTGACTTAACGTCACTGTAACTTAGATACTCAACTGAAAGGTAGCAATCTAATTAAATACTTTACAGTTGTTCAAACTGAATTCATGAAATTACCTGGCACAAGTGGCACAATCATCAGATTTTTAAAACTCATTTCAAACAATTATTGGCTGTAATATGGAAAAGTTCTTTTTTCATTATGGCTTTAAATGCAGACAAGAAGAGCTTTACAAGTGAAAATATATGTGGCCATTCAGTAATAAACACAACTGATACGTATTAATTCTACCTTATAAATTAATGTGCTGATTAACTTGGTCTCAAAAATATATCCCAGTGGGATCCAGTTCAGAAATCTGAGCAACGTTTCCAGGGTTGCATGTACAAGGGGAGCATTTTGAGAATTTTCCTGTAACAAAAATATAACTGTAAATAATTGTTTTGCTATAACTGTTGTTTTAAAAAGTGAAATCAAAAGCACTTACCATCACAAACTGACACAGCTGAAATATTTGAGAGAATTCATTGCACATGCTAAAAGAGAAGAGATCGGATTTATAAGACACATACAAATAAATACCATTTACATACTAATAATAAAAATGATTAAAATATCAGCAATCTGGTCAGCAAAGATTCAAGCAACTTCTATTTCAACCTATTTAAAATATCAATAACATCACCGAAGCTACCAAACCGTTAAAACTATAATCATGCTTTTAAAACTCACCTATAAAATTGGCTATAAGAGCATGTAATTTCATTTCTGAGGAGTTGGGTGTTTTGTCATTCTTACTCTATCAATTCAATCAATCTAGTGTCTTTAATGGAAATACTTAAAACCCTCCAAAATAAAAGGTAGTAGATACATCTAAATTCCTAAATGTGCATTTATAACAAACAGAAGGAAAAATTGTAAATTCTTTAGCTGGTCTGAATACATAAAGGCAAAACTTAGCTGTGTTCCTAAAGACTAGGACAAATGCTTATTATTAAATGGAAGAAGTACCTTGTGCCTACAGTTTATCCTGGTTGTTTACTATTAAGGGGAGTATGTCCAGTTCCCAGTGTTAGATATAGGGAACTGACAAGAAACAGGGATAACAATAATTCAGTTTGGACACAAATCATTCCCTTAGAACCTATTATATTAAAATCTCACCATGTAAAACAAATCCTCCAGAAGTATGACATCTCAAACAATTCACATAATTTTCAACCCTCCAGATTTAGATTATTAGGCCCATTATAGGACTGTTTCTTAATTTGTAGTCGAAAACCACAAGTAATTTAATTATTAGTGAACATAGTTCCGTAAATATTCACAATTTACTTCCAAATTACTTAAAAGAGTTTGAGATACTACTTTAAAATTCTGAAATAAAATCATCACTTGCCTGTCTTTTAAATGTTTAGCTTTCACCTGGGTTATCTGTCCACTAGAAAAATCAAATACTTCTTCACTCAAGAGTTTAAGTATCACCATATTATTCTGACAAAGACTTTCACTGGTCCTACTGGCTCCAACGATGTCACTGATAAAAGTTGGCCAGTGTTTGGGCCATTCTTGTTTCAGTATCTAAAAGAAGATATGAAATGTCAGTTTAATTTCAAGTTTCAAAGGCAAATAAAACAACCTTCAAAGAAACTGTGGACTAATAAAAGCAGAAACCAATCACTTTTCATTTGCTCCCCTCCTTATTAAGGCAGGAAATGTGCCACCCGCTGTACCATACTGGGTAGAAAATAAAACACAGATAAAATCCTGTCATACATACCCCATGACCCCTTTTCAATTATCTTAATTAAAGGTCTATTCTGGCTCTATGTGTATTCATATCAATATTTGCCTGACAGATAGATGTAAATTATCCTAGGAGACTTAAAGATCTAACTATTGGTGATAAAGACAGATTTTTATTGGAAGAAATACGTGCCTTGAAATACAGTAGGCTTTGGACATGTAAATTTAGGAAAAGGAGGCACTGCGACCAAGGATTGAATAACCTTTTACCCAATGTCTGATGGGCTGCCTTAGCTTTCTACATTTATGTTGTATAGTAGGGATTTCCTAGATATTCTCTAACAGGACCCCCCTTCTTTATACTCTCCTCCCTCTCCCCACTTTAGACACAGGCTAACAACAGAAAGCTCTCAAGTATAACAGCCAGTATAATCAGTGAATACACAAATGTTTTGCGAAAAACAATGTTTCCAAAACTTATTTAAATAAAAGGGCATATTTTTTTGCCTCATACGCTAATGAATGTTTTCTGGAAAATTGTGGGATACCATAGAAAAAAGGTAAGCATAAAAATTCTAACTTCAGACTATATGCAAAGTTTTCAAAAAACTAAGTATGGTTATCAATTAGACGGGTGCAGAATCAAAGGATTGAGAGTACACAGAAAGGAAACATGTACAGAACCAGGCAGACAAAAAAATTTGAAACAATCCAACAGTCTAATCCACACTGGAGCCATATAATAAATGACAGGTTTACATTATGATTCCTACCTACCACACTAAATTAACAGTTTCAAATGCTAGACAGCAGGTTACCTTTCATTATAGTTATTGTTAGACTATCACTACTACTGCAAAGTATTAGTCTACTTTATTTGACAAAGTAGGTTTGACCAGTTTCTTCAAATAACAAGCACAATACAAGCATTTAATTCTGCTGAGGAAAACAGTGAATTAAGTTAAAGCTTACCTGAACAAGTATCATATTTAATTTCCCAATATACACCTTTTCTTTCTAAGGGGGGAAAAAAGATTAAATTAAACAAATGCCTAAAGTAGGTATAATAACAAGTAACTAAAGCACAGGCAGGCTGGGCGCGGTGGCTCATGCCTGTAATCCTAGCACTCTGGGAGGCCGAAGCGGGAGGACTGTTTGAGCTCCAGTTTCGAGACTAGCCTGAGCAAGAGCGAGACCCCGTCTCTACTAAAAATAGAAAGAAATTAATCGGACAACTAAAAATATATATATATAAAAAAAAAATTAGCGAGGCATGGTGGCACATGCCTGTAGTCCCAACTACTCGGGAGGCTGAGGCAGGAGGATTGCTTGAGCCCAGAGTTTGAGGTCGCTATGAGCTAGGCTGATGCCATGGCACTCTAGCTGGGGCAACACAGTGAGACTCTATCTCAAAAATAATAATAATAATAATAAAAGTAAAGCACAGGCAATCCTCTTGAGAAACAAATGATTACAGCTCTACTGTAAATAACTGTGTGTGTGTGTGTGTGTGTGTGTGTGTGTGTATGTTTTTGGGTCTTTGACAGAAGTTGGTTCTAATTAAGACTCAATATTTAAATAATTTTATGCTCTTACAATAATCTCCAAAAAAAAAAAAAAAAAAAGCTCTTACCTCCACACAAGTTGGGTCAGATGACGTCTTGATAATGAGGCCAACAACATATTTTTTTATTCCTATTAAAAAAAATTGCACATAATGGATAAAAAAAAAAGTTTAACACTTTTATAAGAGCATGCTAATCAATTTTCAGATCTAAGGACTGGGGAAAGACAAGGTAAAATCAGGTAATACATTCTAACCCCATGACCAATCTTCCCATTTTTTTTTTAAATGCCAATAAATTTAGTGTACTATTCATACTTCAAAAATTTTTTGGTTCTTCATTAACTGCTAATAGAATACAGGTTTAATAATTACTAATTACTGTCTTCTAAGATATTCTTCAATTCTACACCAGTAAAGTACATCGACCTGTGATTTTAAAAATATACCTCATGAGACCAATATGAATTGTTCATTTAAATAAACACATCAACTAATCTTTATGGGTTAAAAATTCGTATTACCATTTTTCACTTTATTTTAATTGTAACCTTAAGCTAATACTAAAAATATATACTTTTAATCCCTCATATACACACACATAATGTAGGAAAATAGGGTCAGGAAAAAGCTTTTGTTTTTAATGCTCCTAATGCTCTTTATTTTTAAGGATACCTTAAAGGTACAACCTACTCTTGCTTTTGATTTTAATCTGCATCATTCAGAATTTGTTGAGCATCTACTATCTGAAATCACAGGAGTCAAACTGTCGCAGAATACTCAATTTTTAGAAGAACAGTTGAAGAAAATTAGTGTGGTGTGTCTACATCAACACACCCAAAGGATCTGAGACAGTATCCCCAAGTGAACAAATTAATATTTCCTACAATGTAGAATTAAGAACTATCAATACTCTCACATCTGTTCAATTTAGGCTTTGCAATTAAAGAGTTCAGTTACAAAGATTTTTAGTTTTTAGAGCTTCATGAATTTTAGAAATGCAGATAAGGGATCTGGAGTTTTTCCCAAGCCCCATCTAACAAATCTGGAATGCCATACTCAAATTTTCATCAAGAAGGAAATTGCTAAAGGAGTATACCCATTATGAGTAGCAGGAAATATATCCAACTTGAAGGCAAAAAAATGCTTGCGCGATTGTAAAACTACCTTAATGTAGTTATCCTTCATGAGCTCTAGAATTAAATTCAGTCTTTTAAACTACGGTTCCCCTTCCATCATTGGCACTTGGAAATACAATTTTTATTACTGTGTGATGAAACTGGCCATTTTTTCCAATGTCCCAAATAAAAACGAAACAAATTTTTAAAGAATACTATCATGAAAACACTTCCCCAATTGTAGAAAAATTTTATTAATAAAGGCAAACAAGGGTTTTTTATTTGTATGCGTACAATGAGTAATGTTGAGTAATGTCAATATGCATGGTAACTTTATGCTACAAACATGTATAATGAATGTGTGAATGAAAACTATCTTGTTTACATTAAGAAGTCAGGTAAAAAGGCAAAAAGTAGTAACTTGCAAAGAGGCATTGATGAATGCTAAAACCAATGGGTAGACATTTGAAGAGGACTGGAATATCTGCATAGTCCCAAATTATCTTCCCAAGATATGTCTCAATTATGAAGGGAAAAATAGTAATTCTGTAAACTGAAAACAAGCAGGCACCATCACAATAATGAAGTGATAAAAGTTAATAATAAATGAGCAATAAGACATGTTGACAACATGGACCCTTTCATATGGTGGACTGGGAAGGACATAAAATCACTTCTGTGGTAGTCTCGCCAAAAAATGTGGACACTCAATCTAAACATGAGAAAACACACACAATTCTACAAAGTAACAGAGCAGGACTCATAAAAATTCTCAAAGACAAGGCCAGGTGCAGTGGCTCATGTCTGTAATCCTAGCTCTCTGGGAGGCCAAAGCGGGAGGATTGCTTGAGCTCAGCAGTTCGAAACCAGCCTGAGCCAAGAGCGAGATCCCGTCTCTACTAAAATTAGAAAGAAATTAATTGGACAACTAAAAATATATAGAAAAAATTAGCCAGGCATGGTGGCGCATGCCTGTAGTCCCAGCTACTCGGGAGGCTGAGGCAGGAGGATCGCTTGAGCCCAGGAGTTCGAGGTTGCTGTGAGCTAGGCTGACGCCACAGCACTCACTCTAGCCAGAGCAACAGAGTGAGACTCTGTCTCAAAAAAAAAAAAAATTGTCAAAGAAAAAGAACAATTAAGAACTGTCACAGATTAGGAGACTAATGAGATACAACAACTATATGTATGCAATATAGAACAGAAGAAGGATATTAGAGGGAAAATTTGTGAAATTTTAAATTAGGTTTGTAGTTAATACTACTGAACCAACGTTAATTTTTTTGGCTTTGATACTGGTACCACGGTTATGTAAATAGTTAATACTACTAAACTAACATTAATTTTTTTGGCTTTGATAATGGTACCATGGTTATGTAAGTAGTTAATATTAGGATAAACTGTTTTAAGGGTATAGGAAACTGGGTAGTCTTTCATGCAATTTTCTATTTCAAAATAACAAAAGATGCTATGTGAATATAAAAAAGTTTAGTCTAGTTTTGATACAAATTTTTTAAACAAAAAAGAGAATGAATTTGAACACCAAGTTGTAAAAATTACTTGGAGGAATTCATACAACAATCTCATTCTTACAGTAACACTTTACTACAAATTACTTTCTCTGTATCCTTAATGTCCATTAAATCTAATAAAATAATTCTGGTTGTATTGACTCTTCTGTTCTTCATAGGTAAATTACTATCAGTAAAGCCCCCCAAAAAAGAAATAAAAGGATGATTCTGAAAAGTAGAATAAGCATCCCACTGAAATCTCTTAATACAAGCATAACACATTGTTTAATACAAAAAGAAAGCCTATTTTCAGATTAAATAACTGTCAGTACAGTATTATAAGACATTTAGTAGTTTTACCCTAAATCTTCTATAAGGAACAAGATGTCTAAAAGTACTATTGCAGTCTCCACTTGGAACATTTATGATTTGGAGGCTTTTCTTAGCCTCAGGGAATAAGAAAATATGATCAAACGTCTCCTTCAACTCTGTTACCAATTCAATCAAATAAATCTGTCCTTCCCGGCCACTGACTGGTATTGGTCCTTGGCCTGTAAGGAACAGGGCCATACAGCAGGGGGTGAGCAGCAGGCAAGCAAACAAACCTCCATCTGTATTTACAGCCTGAGCTGTCTCCTCTCACATCAGTGGAGGCATCAGATTCTCATAGACGTGCAAATCTTACTGTAAACTGCGCACATGAGGGATCTAGGCTGCACACTCCTTATGAGAATCTAATGCCTGATGATCTGAGGTGGAGCTGAGGCAATGATATGCTAGCACTGGGGAATGGCTGCAAATACAGATTTACCATGAGCAGAGGGTTTTGACTGCACAATAAATGTAATGCACTTGCATCATCCTAAAACGATCACCTACCCCATCCATGGAAAAACTGTCTTCCACGAAACCAGTCCCTGGTGCCAAAAAGGTTGGGGACTGCTGAATTAAAGTACCTTTTTCCTCCTTTCAGAGGCTTCTAAAATTCACTTGTAGCCAGGAACAGTGGCCACAGGATCTTGTCCTTCTTTCCTCTTCAAAATTTTCATTAATGATCATGGTTTATAATGTTTTTTAGACTGGGACTGTCCCTATTTCAAGGGAGTAAAGGGAACTAGGAAACTCTTCCCTTGTTTGAAAATTAAAAGCTTGGCCAGGCATAGTGGCTCACACCTATAATACCAGCACTTTCAAAGGCCAAAGCGGGAGAATTGCTTAAGGCCAGGAGTTCAAGACCAGCCTGGCAACAGAGCTGAGACTGTGTCTCTACCCCCCAAAAAAAAAAAAATTTAGCTCGGCATGGTGACACATGCCTGTAGTCCCATCTACTCAGGATTGCTTAAGCCCAGGAGTTGAAGGTTACAGTGAGCTATGACCATGCCACTGCACTCCAGCCTGGGCGACCAAGTAAGACCTGTCAATCTAATAAAATTTACTTGTAGATGGGGCAAAGGGCAAAAGATGAAAACTGGGGTAAAAAATGAAATAACTAGTCGAAAACTAAAGGGTTTGTTGCACTCAAAAAGTCTCAACTTAATGTCACTCTACAATCAGTACTTCTAGCCTTTCAAACCACCAAAGCTATACATAAACTGAAACTCTTCGATCAAGTACTGCTCTGCATAAAGTGTCTATGTAGATTCTCCTATTGTTAAGTACAAGGCTTATTTGATCAAGTATCATAACTCATTTTCCAAATCCCTTCCTCTTGATTTACCCAAAAATAAAAAAATAAAAGCAGCCCAATTAAGAATAATTTTCCAGGCCGGGCACGGTGGCTCACGCCTGTAATCATAGCACTCTGGGAGGCCGAGGCGGGTGGATCACTCAAAGTCAGGAGTTTGAGATCAGCCTGAGCAAGAGCGAGACTCCGTCTCTACTAAAAAAACAGAAAGAAATTAGCTGGACAACTAAAAATATATAGAAAAAATTAGCCGGGCATGGTGGCACATGCCTGTAGTCCCAGTTACTCGGGAGGCTGAGGCAGAAGGAGTGCTTGAGCCCAGGAGTGTGAGGTTGCTGTCAGCTATGCTGACAGCCAAGGCACTCACTCTAGCCCAGGCAACAGAGTGAAACTCTGTCTCCAAAAAAAAAAAAAAAAAAGAATGATTTTCCAGGCCGGGCGCAGTAGCTCATGCCTATAATCCTAGCACTCTGGGAGGCCTAGGCGGGCGGATTGTTTGAGCTCAGGAGTTCCAGACCAGCCTGAGCAAGAGCGAGACCCCTTCTCTACCAAAAATAGAAAGAAATTAATAGGACAACTAAAAATATATAGAAAAAAATTGGCCGGGCATGGTGGTGCATGCTTGTAATCCCAGCTACTCGGGAGGCTGAGGCAGTAGGATCACTTGAGCCCAGCAGTTTGAGGTTGCTGTGAGCTAGGCTGCCGCCACGGCACTCACTCTAGCCAGGGCAACAGAGTGAGACTCTGTCTCAAAAAAAATAAAAAATAAAAAATAATTTTCCAATTGTGAACTGCACTTTAAAAAATAAAAGCAGTGATGTAATACATATCAAAGCACAAAGTCCAAGTGTTTATAAGTAGCAGAAATAGCTCATCTTGTGATATTTAATAGAAAATGATCTGAGATTTTAATCTTTTGGTCAACTATTCATAAACCTTATGTGAAACTGGGGTATTTCTTCCAGTAGCTTTCTAAGCTCTTTCTTGGAAAACTTCATATAAAACATAGGGAAAATGACATAAAAAATCAAAAATATTTCAATGAAAGATTCTCACTGAAGTTGTGTGTCTTTGTTAAGTGCTATTATCTTCCAATGGTTACTATGTCATCAGGATTTAATGGATTTATACACTGACTCAGCATTCTTATAACCACAATGCTCCAAGAGCCTATTCTTACTGATATCAGGAAAAAAAAATCCAACCATGGTGGCTCATCCCTGTAATCCTAGCACTCTGGGAGGCTGAGGCAGGAGGATAACCTGAAGTCAGGAGTTCAAGACCAGTCCGAGCAAGAGTCTACACAAAAGAGAAAAATTAACCAGGCAAAGTGGTGCAAGCCTGCAGTCTCAACTACTCGGGAGGCTGAGGCAGGAGTATTGCTTGAGCCCATGAGTTTGAGGTCGCAGTGAACTAGCCCCGACAACAGAGTGAGACCATGTCCAAAAAGAAAAGAAAGAAAAAGAAAAAAATTCACCTCCAAAGTTGGTAGATTAAACTTTCTAATTACTTTTATGGAAAATTATTTTTATGAAAACCCAACCATACAAAATTATTCAAAAGATGACATACAACTGTAAAAATGCCTAACTAGTCATCAGAAGACAGTTATGACATGTAAATTTTCTAAACCCAAGGGTTTTATGCATGTAGCTTTATAATCCAACTATTTTCTCAATGTCAAGAAAAATTTCAAATAAAACGCAGCAATGTCAAATGGTCAATATAAACTTGTACCTGAATATTATCAGCTTTAGTAAGCTAAAAAGATGAGATTGAAATATATCCCATGATGTCTTAGAAGATACGCACATTGCAAGTTATTTAAATAGTAGTAAATAACCTTGCCTCTCAGAAATGTCTTGTACATACTGGATACTTAATGACAGGGTAAAAGACATGCATTATTGGCCAGGCGCGGTGGCTGACACCTGTAATCCTAGCACTCTGGGAGACCAAGGAAGGTGGATCGGTTTGAGCTAAGGAGTTCGAGACTAGCCTGAGCAAGAGCAAGACCCCATCTCTACTGAAAATAGAAGGAAATTGGCCAAACAACTAAAAACAGAAAAAATTAGCCAGACATGGTGGTGCATGCCTTTAGTCCCGGCTTCCTGGGAGACTGAGGCAGGAGGATCCCTGGAGCCCAGGAGTTTGAGGTTGCTGTGAGCTAGGCTGACAGCCACAGCACTCTAGCCTGGGCAAGAGAGTGAGACTCTGTCTCAAAAAAAAATGAAAACAAGACATGCATTACTGAACCAGATTTTTATATGAAAGATTCACAAAAACTCTTTAAAATAGGCCGGGCGCAGTGGCTCACGCCTGTAATCCTAGCTCTCTGGGAGGACAAGGCGGGCGGATTGTTTGAGCTCAGGAGTTCGAGACCAGCCTGAACAAGAGCGAGACCCCGTCTCTACTAAAAATAGAAAGAAATTAATTGGACAACTAAAAATAGATAGAAAAAAAAAACTAGCCAGGCATGGTGGCGCATGCATGTAGTCCCAGCTACTCGGGAGGCTGAGGCAGGAGGATCGCTTGAGCCCAGAAGTTTGAGGTTGCTGTGAGCTACGCTGACGCCATGGCACTCACTCTAGCCTGGGCAAAAAAGAGTGAGACTCTGTCTCAAAAAAAAAAAAAAAAAAAAACTCTTTAAAATATTGAGAACAAATCAATACAAACTGTGCCACATTCTCATGGAAACAAAACTCTACCTTCAAAATTTAAGTCATTTTGTTATACATTAATATCCTATCTAGTCAGTGACAAGTTTTTAATCAAATACAGGATTTCAACCTATTAAGAGAAAAACGCATCCCCAGATAAGATCTTAGAAAGCATGAGTTAAAACGCTGCACATTCGGCCGGGCGCGGGGGCTCACATCTGTAATCCTAGCACTTTGGGAGGCCGAGGCGGGCAGATTGTTTGAGCTCAGCAGTTCGAAACCAGCCTGAGCAAGAGCGAGACCCCGTCTCTACCAAAAATAGAAAGAAATTAATCGGACAACTAAAAATATATAGAAAAAAAATTAGCCGGGCATGGTGGCGCATGCCTGTAGTCCCAGCTACTCAGGAGGCTGAGGCAGAAGGATTGCTTGAGCCCAGGAGTTTGAGGTTGCTGTGAGCTAGGCTGACGCCA
>CAUYSK010111164.1:0-27423 GCA_963575035.1 Avahi laniger
AAAAACCCTCAGAGACAGCTGGGCGCGGTGGCTCACACTTGTAATCCTAGCACTCTGGGAGGCCGAGGCGGGCGGATTGTTTGAGCTTAGGAGTTCGAAACCAGCCTGAGCAAGAGCGAGACCCCGTCTCTACTAAAAATAAAAAAAGAAATTAATCGGACAACTAAAAATATATAGAAAAAATTAGCCGGGCATGGTGACGCATGCCTGTAGTCCCAGCTACTCGGGAGACTGAGGTAGGAGGATCGCTTGAGCCCAGGAGTTTGAGGTTGCTGTGAACTAGGCTGACGCCACGGCACTCATTCTAGCCCGGGCAAAAGAGTGAGACTCTGTCTCAAAAAAAACCAAAAAAAAAACAATAGATGACTCCCAGGTTTCTAGTTTGAGCAACTGGGCAATAGTGGCTCACTGAGGCAGGAAACACAGGAGACTATAGGATGTAATGGGAAGTGACAAGTTCAGTTTTTTTTTTTTTTGAACACATCTACTTGTCTTAATTTCTATTGCAACCCCCTAAGTCAAGCCAACAACATTCCTCATTCATTCATTCATTCATGTAATATTTATTGAGCAGCTACTATGTTCCAGGTACTATGTCTATTCTCAGTGCTTGGAACTGAGTGAAAAAACAGTCTGTGTGGGGCCTATATTTCTGCCTTGGATTTATTGCTTTTAAGAACTTGTCCTCTCTTGTCTTACGAATTTATTCGGTTAATTGCTCATTGTATTCTCGCCTCACCAAAGTGTAAACATTATCAGTTTTGGTTCACCTGCTATATTCTCAGTGCCTAAAACAGCGACTTTCACATAATATGTGCTCAATAAATACTAGTCAAATAAATGAACAAAATACTGCACCAGTCTCCTAACTGGTCTATTTCCAGTGGCTTTTAAACTCTCTTTGACCTTGACCCACAGGGAGGAACATATTTACACTGTGACCCAGTGAAGACTTACATGCATGCATACATGCATGCAGACATACATATAAAGTTGAAAGTATTGTTAAGTGTGTTGCCATCTGATTACATGTGAAGCTGATATTATTTACTGTGTTGTATTGTGTTTCCCTGAACACATCCTGCCAGTTCTAACTTTAAATTTGAATTTCAGAATCCACCAACAGGACTTAACCAGAAGGTTGACAAATACCGTCCTCATCTATTTTCCCCAGTCAGAGTGTTCTTTCTAACTCGGAAGTCTTGTCATGTTATTTCCCTACATAAAACCTTTCGATGGCAATCTGTTGGCCTCAGGCAGTTTTGCCCAAACATCAGTCACTCATGGTTGTTCATGTACAAATGACAGCTGAATATTTTGTCTGTCAGTGGAATCACCTTTGTCACCCAGCCTCATCTTAAGCAATACGAGAAGTAATGTGTTGGATGTATGAAATACATATTAATGCATGTTAATATGTATGCATATTAAATCCAGTACCTACCAAAATAAAAAAATGTTGTCTTGTGTACCCTCTAAAATCTTTTTACTTACCACTCAGTCACACTTTGGGGAAATCTGTTCTTGAGATAAAGTTCAGATGCCTCAACCTAGCCCATGAGGCATTCTGGAGCTTGTTATGCTTTCCACTGCAGTACAATTCTTTTTTTTTTTTTTTTTTTTACCATTTCCTGCATGCATTCATTCCAAACGACTGGTAGGTCCCTGAACGCACTGAGCTCTCTTGGGCACAAACACTCTGCACGTACCATCTCCTTTGTCTGCTCAGAACTTCATGAGTACTACCTCCGTTTAGGTCTCATCTTAAATGTCACCTTGGGGAAGCTGTCCCACGGCCCCCGCCCCCCTCCCCCAGCATCCTGTGCTCACCCCTACGTTAGAGTATCACTCTGAAGCGAAGCAGCTTGTTCACGTTTTACTTCTCCAACTGACGACTTTAAGCTCCTTTTGGGGTAGAGTTGTATTTTATTTACCACAGGATTTCTAGCATCTGGTAGAGTACCAGACATTTGGTAACAATGTGATGAGTAAAAGAACAAATGTATGGATTTCTCAATGGACTGAATATCCCTATCAGCACATGGCCTGACACGCACTAGGCATTCAAAAAGTACTGTTGAGCGGCTGAAAGAGACGAGGGCTGATCCTCACCCCAGCAACATTCTCTTTTTTCAAACAAGTTGTTTGAAAGGTGGTCTCGAATTCCAATGTCTGCTCTTTGTGACATTATTCTCTCTGTGCAGGAAGTGGTCAGAAATGAGGTCAGAATGCGGATCTGTGGCCTGAGAGACTTTTGGTCCCTCCATAAATAAGCCTGCTGCGACAGAAGACAGGATCTGCAGGGAATGCCCAGCACAGTGGGGATATATATCTGCACATTTCTCTTGATGTATAGGAGCTGTAAAGTACATATTAGACATTTGAATTAATATTGCAATCCATACATCATGTATATTAATGATGTCAACACTATATATTCAGATTTTGATGCCCTCATGTCCCTTTTCTGAGTTTCTAGAATATAGCTTCTGTGATTTTTTTAAGACTGATGTTAATAGTGTTTCTTACAGCAATGTGTGTAATACGGATATACAATAAAGGTTTTCCAGTAACTAAACTGTACTCAAAGACTTCTATTTTTTTTTTCTAATAGTTCTACTACCTGGCATCTTGGGGAATGTGGTATTTGGGATAAACGGAGCTTCCAAATAACTGATGTCTAATCTTATAAACACCAAAACATTAAAAAATGAAAAGGACGGAGCTATGTTGCTCATACCTGTAATCCTAGCACTTTGGGAGGCCAAGGAGTGAGGATTAGTTAAGGCCAGATGTTTAAGACCAACCTGAGCATCATAGTGAGACCCCCGTCCCTACAAAAAATAGAAATTAGCCAGGTGTAGTGGCACATGCCTGTAGTCCTAGCTACTTGGGAGGCTGAAGTGGGAGCATCCCTTGAATCCAGGAGTTTAAGGTTACAGTGAGCTATGATGATGCCACTGCACTCCAGCCTGGGCCACAGAGCGAGACCCTGTCTTAAGCAATAACAATGACAAAGATAGAAACTTTCCCAATATATAGCAAACTTCCCTGGCTTTTTAAAGGAAACTCCCCAAATAGTAACAGTCCTTGCAGACTTGGGCTCTTTTTATGGATATCAGTTATGTGGATGACATCCGTCCATGCCAGAGGTCTAGGGGTGGACATTTGCAGACTTAGATGACATGTAGCCTGAGTCTAGATGGGTAATGACTTTAGCAGTGATATTGAAACTAATTTTCTTACAAACAAAACCCCAAAACAGCTGATTTCTGAGCTGTCTCCCACCTCCCTGCTTTTTTTTTTTTTTAAATAAGGGAAGAATGAAGCCTGTGTAGCTGCATTATCCTCTTTGGGAAAGTGTAAAATGATTGCCTTTGGAAACATCTATTGCAGAAAGAAAAGTTAAAGCAGCCTCCTACCACCAGAAAGTTATCTACTTTATCACATATGCTATCATATCATTTATTACCACGAGTGTAGATGACTTTCACCTGATTTTCAACTTGCTCTTCAACCTTACTGGTTCTTATCTTGTTCACGGAATGCGGAGGATTATTATGCAATCATTTCAAGATGTATGTGTATTGGAAAGGGCTCACCTCAAAGCTTATACATTTTTTAATTATCAGTTGACTTGTTTTTTTTTTCTTTTGTTGAGACAGAGTGTCACCCAATTGCCCTGGGTAGAGTGCAGTGACGTCATTGCAGCTCACCGCAAACTCCAACTCTGGGCTGTAAGTGATCCTTCTACCTCAGCCTCCCGGGTAGCTGGGACTACAAGCTAGTGCTACAATGCGTGGCTGGGTTTTGTTGTTGTTTTGTGTATTTTTTTTTTTCTTTTTGGTAGAGATGGGGGTCTCACTTTTGCTCAGGCTGCTGTCAAACTCCTGAGCTCAAGCAATCCTCCTGCCTCAGCCGCCCAGAGTGCTAGGATTACAGGTGTGAGCCACGGTGTCTGGCCACATTTTTTTAATTATCAAGAAATAAATGCCTCTCTCAAGAAAGTATTTAGAAAGTTTTGCATAACGTTTGATATTTGAACAGAATTTCAAATAATGTTTTTAAGTTTTTAGTTGTATAAACAAGATGAAGAGTGTTGCTTTGGTATCAGAAAGATACGCCAGTCCATACGTAGACTGCATTAGTGAGGGAACCCAAAGCACTGTTGACATCCTTCTATGTTATCACAGCACATTATGCTGAAATTTTCTCACCTTTTATCTGTCTCCTCCATTAGTTTAGAGTTTCTCAGGAACTTAGGCCACATCTAAGTATTCTTTGAACCCTTGCACTTGTGTTCTTATGGAGCCACATAATCTTCCTCGAGAAAGTGTAAAACGGTTTTCTTTATGAAAAATCAATTAGGGAATGAAAAGGTAAAACAGCCTTAACTCCAACACTTCCTTCTTGTGTTCTTGTATATCTTGACCTTTCCCTCGTGTCTTCCCCTGTATCCCTCCAACCACAGTTATCTCACAGCGGGTGAACTTTAGTGCAACTCAGTACCTCTTTCAACCCTTTTGTGGTGCCTTTTGTAGTGCCTGGCGCCTGAGTTTTTAACAAATATTTAATTTAAAGTGAACGTTGGCAGGTAGGAAGATGACAATTTTGGTGGGGGGAACTAATCCTTTTTCTCTGTGTTGACCTACACAATTGTTTAGTAACAGGGTAGTTTTAATATACTTTTATAAGTCTAGAATTCTGACATGCTTTTCAAGTTACATGAAGACAGTAAAAACAAGAAAGAAAATATTCATTTTTGCATTGTATCGCACTATCTAGTCAAGAAACAAGTGAAATCTTTGAAAGCTCTAGATTGATAAAAATTTCCAATTGCCATTTTTTATTATTATTATCATTTTTGTAGAGACAAGGTATAGTGCTATGTTGCCCAGGCTGGTCTCAAACTCCTGGCCTCAAGTGATCCTCCTGCCTTGGCCTCCCAAAGTGCTAGGATTACAGGCGTGAGCCACCATGCTTGGCCTGGCCATTATCTCTATCTCGTAGAAACCCACAGCTTTAAAGTACGAGTAGTTAATTTGTCTTCATTCTGGTTAAACTTTGGGAAAGAAGAGGCAGTTGATTTACTGGTATTTTCTGGATAGAAAGTAGCAAGCATCCTTATAATAATAGACCAATTTCATCAGCTTTCTAAAAGTGTTCAAGTAAAGATTATGTTCAGAAATAAATTCTCTGAATAAGGGTACATATTTTTTCCTGCAGCTTAATTTTCTCCCAGTGCCACCTAGCAATCATATATCCCTTTTATTCCTCATCGTAAACATTTGGAGATATTTTCCCACCTAACTCATATCTCCCATATTCTTTTATTTTATTTTTTGTTCTTATATAGTTTTTATCCTTTCCCTCACCCCACTCCACTTGTTAGAACTGACTTTTGTTCCCTGTTGAATTTTACTTTTAGGAAATTTCATTTAGTACCATCTTTAAATTCTTTTTAATAGTGATAATAACAACTATAACACCACACAGAACATTGAACTATGTGCCAGATATTATTCTAAATACTTTACATGTATTAACATTTAATGTTCTTAATAACTCTAAAAGGAAGGTACTCTTACCCCCATTTCTTAGACGTGCACCAGACAGCACAGGGAGCTTAAGTGACTAAGGTCACAAAGCTAGTAAATGGTAGGGTCTGGATTCAAACCTAGGAGGCTTCAGCCGCAGTCTGTGGACCTAATCACCAGACTAACCTTAGGCCCTAAGAAGGAGTATCGTCATAATGCTGTTTTATTTTATTTTTTCCTTGTCTGCTGATATCCTGGCCCAAGGCCTCATTTTCACTCTCTTTTGTTCTTGTGTATCTCCACCTTTCACTGGTGTTTTGCCTTGTATTCCTCCAAGCTACAGTTATTTCATAGCTGATGAAATTCGGTGCAACCCAGTACCTCCCTTAGATATTTCTGAGAGGCGGAGGGCTATTTGTTCTCTCAGACTCAAGAATTTATTTACATTCTATATCGTAAGTAGAGGAGAGTAGGCTATTCATTAGTTTTGGAATATATCAGTGATCTGGAATTGCCCTTCAGATCTGAAGCAGGAACTCAAGGGGAGGTGTCCCAGGAAAAGAGGGCCCTTAGGAATAGGAAAAGGCTTGTTTTTCTGGGTATGGTAGGAGTGACAAGATATAGATAGGCAGGCTCTTGTGTACCAGTCTCTGACAAGGCTGTGAATTTAGAGCTTTGCAAAAAGAAGAAGCCAAGTTTCTTGTTGCCCCCTGCTCCCCACCCCCGAACCCCCACCGGCTTTGATTTTAAATAGATGGAGTCTTGCTCTGCTGCCCAGATTGGAGTACAGTAGTGTGATCATAGCTCACTATATTTTGAACCCCTGGGCTCAGGTGATCCTCCTGCCTCAGCCTCCTGAGTAGCTGGGACTACAGGTGTACATCACCACACCTAGCTAATTTTTAAATTTTTTTGTAGAGGCAGCATCTTGCTATGTTGTCCAGGCCGGTCTCAAACTCCTGGCCTCAAGCGATCCTCCTACCCCAGCCTCCCAAAGTGCTGGGATTTCAAGCATGAGCCATGGCACCCAGCTAGAAGCTAGGTTTCTCCTTATGGTAGAACCAGCCTTGACAAATGGCTAGTACTGCAGGCAACCACATGCATGGGCAGGGAACATAGTACTTCCACATATTCCTGAGCTTGAGAATTCTAGAAAAAAGGAAGGAAAAAGAAGGTTACTACAGGAGGGTCTGAAGACCTGGTGAAGTCTTTGGGGGCAAGAGATGGAAGCATATTCCTCTCCTAAAGAAGCCAGAGGGCCAAGACCAGAAGAACACATTCCAGAGCCAGAGGAGAGGAAAAAGGCCCTGGGAGACACTGCGAATCCCACCGATCGGAGCTGTGGGGCCCATTCTCTACAGGTCAGGCCACATCAGAGAAGATAAACTGGTGGCTGGGCCATGAGTCTGGCCCGCCACATATTTTATCTGATGTGCCTTTTTTTTTTTTTTTTGCCTTTCTTTGTAAAGTTCACTGACATGATTTTGTGTTCTAAAAACATGGAATGAGTTACCAACATTTAGCATATGCAAGTTCACCCCAAAACTTGGATTACTGATTTCTCTTATTTCCTGATCTTTGCAGTCCCACTTGGAAACCATCAGCTGGAAGTGGCTGTGTCCTTTAGAGTAGATTGAGCTCTCTGGGGTTTTATATTTAGGTAAAAACATCAATCTCAAAAGGTTACATGCAGTTGGGTGCGGTGGCTCACGCCTGTAATCTTAGCACTCTGGGAGGCTGAGGCAGGAGGATTGCTTGAGCTCAGGAATTCAAGACCGGTCTGACCCTGTCTCTACTAAAATAGAAAAATTAGCCAGATGCTTTGGTGTGTACCTGCAGTGCCAACTACTTGGGAGGCAGAGGCAGGAAGATGGCTTGAGCCTAGGAGTGTGACACTGTAGTGAGCTATGATGATGCCTCTACACTCTACCCCGGGGCAACAGAGAGAGACTTCGTTTCAAGAAAAGGTTACATGCCTTATGACTCCACTTATATATTTGAAATGACAAAACTATAGAGATGGAGAACAGATTAGTGGTTACTGGAGGACAGAGACAGAGTTTGGGGGAGTAGGGTGGGGAGGGGGATTTGTGAATACAAAAACGTAATATGAAGGAGTTCTTTTGTGGTGATGGAATAGGTCTATGCCTTGACTGAGGAGTGGTTACATGAATCCATATGTGGGATAAAGTTGCATTGAACCACACACACATAGACACACACACACACAGAGAATAAGGGTTAAAAAAAATACTGACTGAGTTCTGTAGTCTGGTTAACAGTAATGTACCATTGTCAGTTTCCTGGTGTTAGAAAGTTGTCAGAATCAAAATGGAGTCGCCAATGATAAAAAAAAACACACTCTGACAAATAGAGCTGGGGAAGGCTGTGAAGATGGGTTCTCATGTTTCTATGCCTGATAACAAAAACTATCACAAAAGACTCTGCAAACACCAGAACCTTGCACAAAAGGCATTGCAACCTTACACAAAAAATATTTCTACGAGGCCATCTGCCCAGCAACTGCCTGTCCAACCTTGAACTGGAGTCACCCTTATTATTGATCTTTGTAGTCAAGGATAATAATTATCTTAATAACAATTATGTGATCCTCCTCATTTTTTCCTTTAAAAACCTTTGTCATCCTTTACCTTTCCAAATATGCCCATAGTTTACTATGGTACTCATATTCCCATTGCAATGCTCTATTCCCAAATAAACATCATTTTCTTTCAGAGAGTCTCTCTGTTATTTACGTTGACACGGTTTTGATGTTTTATTCGAGCTTTGTAAGATGTCACCATTGGGGGAAGCTGGGTGAGGGGTAAATGGAACTCTTTGTACTATTCTTGCAACTTCTTGTGAGTCTATGATCATTTCAAAACAAAAAGTTAAAAAACAAAAAGGAAAGGAAAGTAGGCTGAATGTCTAGGGCTGGTGTTTGGGGAAGTGAGCAGGAGGAGTGTGAAGAGACAAACTGGGGCTGAGAAATGTTTCCAAAAGTTTAACCTATAAAGGGCCTAAACTTGCTCCTCACCGTTACTTCTGCTGTCACTACCCCCATAGTGCTCTTTATTCAGCCAGTTTTAGACAGTTGTTTCTCTACTGCTTCTTAGTTATGGTGCTGAACAGAGAACTAGAGCTATTCCTAATGGCAACCAATCAGTCAAGCCCATTGGGTGTAATCTTCAGGCCTTCAGCCCTTTTCAGTTATTAGTTTTCCAATAGCCTAATATAGAGAGTCTGCTTCTTTGCTGCCAGAGGTGTTTTTTAACATCTGAATTTGATGCCATTGCAGGTGCTAGAAGTTGCCAGAAGGCTGTCCTCCAGATAATTGTCCCTTCCTGTAGCTTGTATCACTGTTTTGTTGCAATTAACATTCAGAATATGCACCGTCATCTTATTAAAATTTATATTTTTTAACGGAGAAAGCACATGGAGAGTTGATTGTGGAACTGTGGCTTATCCTTGCTCTTCTTAGTTACCTGTGTCTAAATTAAGCTGAACCTCTGGGTCTCAGCTATTTCTAAATAGGCATCACGATTTACTAAGGTTAATGCCTAGGGGAACATTAACCTTGCAGACACTAATCTAATTCAGTGTCATCACAAGTGCATAATGCGAGAGTTTGGAGTTTAGCCAAAAGCACTATTCAAATGAACATTCAGTTGGCAAGAGGTGGGAAGGTGGGTGTGGATAAGGGAAGGAGAACTGCAGAAATGGTTATACAGATATTTTAATGCCCTTTCTTTTTCCTTTCCCCTCAAAGGTTATATTTAAATATTGCAGAAGGCAGGTGCTAAATAAAATCTTCAGATTATTGTGAAGAAATCGCAATGAAAAAGTGTTTCATCCCATAGCAAGTTTCTGATGCTCATAATCACTCAACATTCACCAAACATCTTTTGTGTTACATGGCTGACCTATGGTGGGGACGCACAGATCAGTAATTGCAAACCATTGCACTATGTACAAGCACCTTAGGGCGCCTAATAAATGTTAGTTGAATGAAGGCACCATTAAGGAGGTCACAATTTGGCTAATGTTACTTAAAGGGCCTCCAAAGGATGAGACAACAGTGCAATCCTAGCTCTATAAAGATCATTACCAAGTCTTTGCCATGCACACAGACACGGTTTGGGCTCCAAGTGAACTGGCAAGGAAATACTATGTTAAGACTCTGCCCAACAAGGTCCAGGGCCGGACCTCTTGATCTTTATGTTCGCACCCTGCATCTCAGTTTGCAAACACTAACAGGGTTTGCCAGTTTCAAGGGCGTAGGGCTGCATCTTCCGGAAAAGGTGGCATTTGCGGTGGTAGAGGCCAAAGACTGGAACCGGCGGGGGAGAGGGCTAGGTAAGAGAGAATAAGCGAAAAAGCCAAGAAATTCTGGCAAATAACCTTTCACCTACGTTCCCGACCCTTCCATTTCCCCGAGGCTGAAACGCTCCCGATCCCCGCGTCCTCCGCTTCTGAAGCGCTAGGCATTAAGGCTGAGACAGGGCTAACCCCTTTCGAAAAGATTTCCTCAATTTCGATCTTTTTCAAATCGTTTTCCTCTCGGGCCCTGCCTGGGGGACCCGCGGCTCGGGGCCAGCTTTCCCGGCCACCCTGGGCGGGTGACACGCAGGCGCCAGAATCCAAGCCACGCCAGGTCTTCCCAGCCAGGTCGCCGCGCCAGGCGAGGGCGGGCGCCGCGGAGCTCTTCCCGTGTGCGGGGCTTCCCACAATGCACCGAGCCGGCAGTGGCGGCGACCGCGGCGGCGCTCTAGCTGTGGCATGTCTGCGTCTCTACTGCTCTGGGAGGAGGAAGAGAAGGAGGAAGAGGAGGAGGAGGAGGAGGGGGAGGAAGAGGAGAAAGGCGCAGGGGTGGGAGCTGTTGCCGAAGCTGCCACAGCAAAAGTTCTCCCCCCTCCCCCCTTCCCCTCCTCTCAAGGCCCCTAGAAAGGTTGGGACTGCGGCCGCCTGCAGTCGGTGACCGCGCGACTCGGCGCCCGCCCGCGGTAAAGCGCTCGGCCTGGCAGGCCCGGGCCCGGGGGAGGGCGGGGGAGGGGGAGGGGGCGGCGCGCGGGGGGAGCGCGCGGCGGTAACGGCCTGACCCCGGGGGGAGCGAGCCGCGGCGAGGCTGGGGGTGGCCAGGGGACCGGCTGAGGCCGAGGGAAACGCAGGGGCTGGCTGGGGGACGTGAGGAAGCAGGGCGCGGATGGTGGGTTGAGGGGTTGAGAAAGGATAATGACGGGGGTGGCGGAGGCGAGAAGTCGGCCTCCGAGGCTTGAGGGGGGTGTCAGAGGTAGGGAAGGAGGTGGGATGTTTGCACGGGGAGGCCAAAGGGTGCTGGGTGTCGGTGTGAAGAGGCTGAGGAGACACCAGATCTCTGTCCACCGTGCCTGGTGCAGTGCTTTATGCACCGCAGGCCTCAGTCACTGTTGCTGCCTGAGGTGCTCTTTGGGAGAAGGGAAGGGCAGGGTTTGGAGAAAAGGGAATGCTTGCAGGAAACACAGTGGGAGTGTGAACCGGGAGAGAGGCCGGAGGAAAGATGCCGGATAGGTGGAGGAATGCAGGGGGTGGCTGTGGAGGAGTCTTGAGGATTCTAGAGGGTGTTCATTGTGCAGATACGTTAGGTATTTCATTATGGAAAGAACTGAAGCGTTTCTAAGGAGAGGAAAGAAGGGATATAGGAGTTTCCGTGAATAGAAAGGATACCGTTTGAAGCAAGAGGGAGTGCTAAATATTAGAGAAGATGCAGGGAATGCATAATAGAACAGATAGATGTAGTATAATAAATATTGGTCTAAGGACTAAAGAATTATTCCAGATGGGCCAGGATGGCCTAGTTCTGAACCTGAGTGGGCTCTTCAGTATGACATCTGGTAAGTGTGGGTCTTGGTTGTGAGTGGGGTCACTGAGAATTAGACCTGAGTTTGTAGTTTGGTATGAGACATTTTAGACTTGTACAGGTGAATATGAGAACCTCTAAAACAGACCTTCAGAAAGGGCCTGGCCTGTGGGGATTCTCTAGGCCATGGAATTTAGATTTTAGCAATTTTTGAAGTATTGTCACTTACCAGAGGCTGGGTGAACACTGTCCTGGCAAATGCTGTAGTGGAAATTACTTGAGTTGGCGATTTTCTTCTTCGCTGCCCAGCTTATCTGGTCCAGGAGAGCTAGTGGTATATTATTCAGCCTGGATTGCAGTACACAAGATTATAATTAATGTTGAGGGGCGGGTACATGCATAGTGGCCCTTCATTGGAAGCTCCGTTTGTAGCTATATAAATTAGTCTAGTTTGGCTAGATTGGTTCCATAACTCTGGGGATGGTGGGAGATCTTTTGGCATTCATAGTTCCTGAAGTGAGCTGTTAGAGTCCTTCTCTGGTGAGAGTGAGTACTGTCTCACTGAGGCATGGTAGTATCGAAGAAAATGTACCAGCCAACAAAGTGTGGGGCTTGCAGAATGTAGAAGCTAGAATATCTGTTTTGATCTTAGGTTGCAAGGAGGTCAGAACTGGTTATGAGGTCTAGGGGAACTTGAAGAGACTGGATGATTCTAGAGCCAGGTTGGAGGGAGGATTAGCATCTCTACATCAGGAAATGAACCAAACTCTGTCTGTTGCATTTGCTGAGCTCACACCAGACCAGATTTCCAAGAGGGAACTCTGGGCTAGAACCGTACTCTTCAAAAATTTACCTGGATGTTATTCACCTTTTGTTATTAAGAAAAAACTATATATATATATTACCTTGTAATATTTCTTCAACTGAAGAGATGGTAATATGCATGTTAAGTATGAAAAATCTTTTTATGGAAGTAGAGGGTAAGGGGATTAATGGAGGAGATGGTATGAAATTTGTAGAGACAAGGGAAAATTCAATCATTCATTCCTTTAGCAAATATCTCTAAAGAAGGATGATAATTTAGCATTAAAATGGAGAGGGGCTTTCTTTTATTACTAATTTGCTCATAGAAATAATCCAGGATTATTTTAAAAATTTGGAAAACTTTCTGTCAGTACATTTAGACTTATTCTTTTAAAGGGCTTTCTTACATAGTATTATGTACCCATTTTTATTGTCATCATAGTTTGACAGAACCAGTTTTCCTTCCCTTCCCGTTGCCAGCACTGTATATTATCTGTTCTTTCCATTTTTTGTAAATAGAGTACACTTAAATATAGTATGTCATTATTGTTTTTCTCTTTACATTATGATGAAGTAATGCATGTATGTGATTTAAAAAATTGTTCTGAAGGGACTTATAATGAAAAGCAGTAGCTCCTGTCTTACCTTCTCACCTGTCCATTGCAGTCCCAATTTTCCAGAGGCTACTACTTCTAAGCATTAATTTTTACAGTTTTTATGCTTTTTTTCTAGGTCTCCAAGTAACAAGCACATACTATCATTTCTTGATTTATCAAAATGACATTGTCAAGGAGTCAGAAGACTTCTGTGATGAAAAGGATTTGTGTCATTGACATACTCCCCTTTCTCCTCTTTTCCAGCCTTTGATAGTTATTAGTTCTTTTATGTGATGTCTTGTGTCTTTAAATAATATGCTTCAACCTTCATTTTAGAGTCCGGTATCCTTAGGCTGTGTCTCTTGACTTCTCCCTTGTATTAGATGAGGAGTTAGACTAGAAAGGGCTTTCCTGAAGTAAAGAGAGCATTTAAAATTAGACTGGAAATACTAGTGAGACGATAAAGAGAAGTGTGGATGGACCTGTACGAAAGACTACATTGTAGGAAACAACATCTTTACAGCATAAGATTCACTGGTTAGAGATGAGGAGGAGTTGTTTGACAGTGATTTAAGGGAAGAAGACAGAATGGATTAAAATGGAATTGTAACAATACTGCAAAAACATGGAAGGGGTGAGACCAAAGCGTCTGTTCTAATCTGAGACTAGTTTAATCTGGAGTAAAATCTGTTCTGGACTAGGGCACTGGTTTAATTGTTCATCTTGAAACTAGTTACCAGGTTGCATTGTTCTTTGACAGTCTTCTGGATAGTTGTACTGTGGAAAATCTGGAAATGTATTAAAGTGACCCTTAAATGCTCTTTCCAGACTTCGAAGGCAATTCTTATGTTTTTAAGAAGGAATGGATTGGCATGGACATGAGTGTTTCTTTTTTTGTGGGAAAAAAGAGGTGGGGAAATGTGATAAGAAGGGGAGTCGAAGGATGGGGGACAGGGTTCGATGCAGGCTATGATAATTTGTGGGGAGACTGAAGAAAAGGTAAAGAATTCTAATGGCATTTGGACATAGTTGATGTGAAGATTTATCTTACGGTCTGAGACTGAAATTTATGGCAGTTATAAGGAAATTAGCATGTTTAAGTCACAAATATGTTGGGAGTGTGGTGGAAGAAAACTATACTGCTCATATAGTAGGAAGAGTCATAAAATTGTGCTTTTGAAATTTGTATGCTGAGATGAAAGTCAGTGTGATGGATATTGGGAGAATAGAAAGATATTGTTCCACATCTTTTAGGAAGTCTTCTTTAGGTAATGGCATCTCTTGAAAGTCTTCCTTTTCAGTAGCAACAGAATTCACGTGTACATTATGTACTGCTAAATTTTGTATTTGCTTATGGGAATTATTTTCTCTTTGTGTTGCAAATGGTAGATTGTAACTTGCTCTAGAGCTGAGCCTTCCTTTGATTTCTGGAAAAACTCACAACAGCCTGATTCTTAAATGCTTAATAAATACCTGTTGAATGACTGATAGAAAGTAGTGTTAACTATTGGTGATAATAGTGGGATTGTATGAAATTGCTGACTATTCTGGGAGTATCGTAGACAGAATTTTGCATGTGTGTGTATGTGTTTGAGAGCGTGAAGGACAAAAGGAATATCCAACTGGGGAGGACCTTTAGATTTAAGGGAAGAAGACAGAATGGATTAAAATGGAATTGTAGCACTCCTGCAAAAACATGGAAGAGGTGAGACCAAAGCATCTCTTCTAATCTGAGACTAGTTTAATCTGGAGTAAAATCTGTTCTGGATTAGGGCACTGGTGTAATTTGGATTTTCTTACTGGAGGCATAAAGGACTGTTTAGAGATTTTTAGCTGTTTTAACAATCTATCTGATTTGATTTACTTCATTTTTAAGATAATAAAAAATGTTAGATGAAGCTTCTCCCCTCAAGGAATTTATAGTATTTACATTCTTCTGGGAGAGAAAGACAGATGTGAAATAATTCAATAATAGTGTAAGATTTTAGAAAATAGATTTTTAAAAAATATCAAAATTATCTCTCCAGATGAGAATTTTTATATTTTGGAAGCCATTTTCAGTAGTAGTGTCCAGAACTTTTTTGGAACACCTTTTCTGAATTACCTTCTGAGCCTCTGGCACAATTCTGTACAATTTACCAATTTATTGAGTACCTATTGTGCGCTTTTGGGGGAGGAGGCCTATAGAGGTGAGTAAAACATGGTCCCTGTCCTTTAAAAGTTCATAACCCCTCCAGGGTGGCACATTTATAAATAATTCAAGGCATAATCTTATTCTGAATAATCTCATTGGTGACATCTCATTTCACTTTGAAAGATTTGATTTTTACAAATACTGAACATCAGTCAGTATCAAATAGAATAGAAAAATAATAGTTTTGCTTTAAATTTAGTCTGTCACAGAAGTAGGAATGAGTTTCTTGGGTTGACTTACTGATTTTGGAAAACACTCCCAAAGAAGAAGTGGGAAATATTTTGAACAGTGGTGATAGTTAAGCACGTGTAGTTAGGCACTAAAATATTGGTCCAATGCATCAGATGGATGGATGGAGTGAATAAATGAATAAGTGGTAGTCTCCCAAGGTAACTTATTTTAAAGAGAACCACACTGATTCGAATATGTAAATACATCTGGGTATGTTTGTTAACAGTTTAATTACCTTGAACAAGATGGTTTATGATTAAGTTCACAAATGAGTTTTACAGATAGTAAGTACTGTTGGAGTTCAGGGAGTGGAGAAATGAACATTGGCTAAGGTTTGGCAAAAGGATTTAAGTGAACCATACTTTAGCTAGCTATTTGAAAGGATTCCTTAGGGATCTCAGAGAGGAACTAAATGGCTCCAAATTTCTCTTGCAGCCCTAGAATGAACTTAGAGTCTGGATCTATTTTTGTCTGAATGCTTGCTGCCTGTTTCATTTTAGGTACTCCTACTGGTTTGTTCCTTTTCAAATTCACATTTGTTGGGTAGATGTTGAACTCCTTGAAACAATTGTGGGGTCTGTTTCCATCTATGTCGAGTGTAACTTATAGTTCTTTTCTGAGCCTGCACCCCACAAATTACTTGGTCTCTGTAACTGAAAGCATGAGTCAACTTGACCGTTTTATCCTGGCATTTTCCTGCATGCTTTTCTCAAAGCTGCTTTCTGAATTACAGAATAGGCAGAAAACTGAGGGTATGTGTCCAGTAGACACAAGCTTGTTGAATAAATGAATGAATGAGATGATGTTTGAGATAATTTAGGAGCTCTGAATTATCTATATGTGTTTTGTTTCTTTTTCATTTATTTATTTATAACCTGCCTTTTTTCTGTAGAGTACTTATTGGGGCTAACAAACATATATGCACTAGAAATGAATGGAAATAATTTGAGGCAGTCTAGTTGCAAAGAAGATGAAGAGAGAAAAATCTTTAAAGAATATAAGATCTGTAAGTATGGATGTTAGAAAACTAGGAATAAGGTAGAAGATAAGCATATGGGAAAGGAAAGGTGATATCTGATGGAAAGGATCATTCTGAGAGAAAGAAAAGATTATTGAAATATGACAGGGTATGTTTAAAGAAAGCATGAGAAGATGGAAGGTAAAGAGAATTGAAAGGGCTATTTTGAGGAGGAAGGTGGTAAAGCTGTTTGAGGATATGAGTTAACAGAAGTTTGGAATGTAAGAGAAATTATTTAATTATGTTGATTTATAACAGGATTTCAGAAAATGATGGGGTGAATTTTCTCTGTTTAATAGATAATGCACATTTGTCATATGCGAAAGCCTATCATGATTTGTAGTAAGGAATAAATCCTTTGGGATTTATATTCTAGTAGGGGAGCTGGACTTGTACACAAATACCTACACGATGATCACAAATGTTATCATAAGAAAAATACCAAATGTTACTGAAGTTAAAAGGTAAAAATGCATTCGACTAGGGAAATATCTGGGGCCACATTTTAGTGGTATAGAAGTAGAATTTTAGCTAGTCTTTAGAGGGATGGGTAGGATTCTGACTGGCAGAGATAACTGAAAGAGGTTTCCAACCTGAGGGATTAGCATAAGCAAAGGCTTGGAGGTGAGAAGCCTAGGATATGTGAGAAATGGTGAGTTAGTTTTTAATTTTTAAGTTATGATCCACAGTAAGAAATACACATCACATTATCACCTAATATATGCCTATATTTATGTTTTGTGTGTATATGTAAAGCAGAAAGTTTCGTAATATAATAACTGTCCTTACCATATTGAATGCACTTGGATGTTATCTGTTCTATTCTGTTTGACTAAAAAGAAAAAAAGCTGCTTGAGGGGAAAAACAAATCTAGTTGTCACCCATTAAACTGATTTCATGACAAACTAAATAATTGATCACAACCTGTAGTTTGGAACACAGAGTTCATGAATAAGGCACAAAATGATTTAGGGTAGGAAGAGTCAGTCGGGGTTGGGTAGAAAATTGATGGCCCTGAAAGCTAAGCTAAGTAGTTTGTATTTGATATGATGTGCTTAGTAAGCACACAGAAGCTGGGTTTTAGTCTTGGCCTGTTTACCTTCTCCGTGATTGTGGAGAATTGCTTCTTTTTTGAGTCCCAGTTTTCTCATCAGGAAATTGATAATCATTATACCTTCCTGGCAAGGGTTATTGTGAGGACTTGAGGATTAAAGTATATTAACACAGGACTAAAGTATGTTGGCATTTATCATTAAGATATGGCTATTGAACTTTTTTGAGTAGAGAATTGAGCCAAGGACTATATATTAGATAATTTAATCTGACAGTAGCTATACCTTACAGGGAAGATTGGGGGCAGTGTGGTGGTAGAGTAAGATTGGAAATGAGAAGACCAATTAGGAAGCTACTGCAGAAATTAAGAAGGGCTTGAATTTTGGTAGCAGTAGGATTAGAATGAGGGAATAGGATGTGATTGGAGACAGTGAGGAGGGGAAGATGACTGGAAATTTAGAGTTGTAGAAATATTCAAATGGCAGCAAGCAAAATTGGATTACATTTTTCATAGTTTAGTAGGGTATATTAGAGTAGATAGTTATAGTTTCTTTCAGGAGTAGTGCTCAATTATTTTTTGAATGATTTAATATGTAAACTCTGGAACGAATTATGAGTAGAGACAGTGATGGATAGGTATGAGAAGGACAGGTTAGATCGAAGGTGCTTTTGATGGACTGCCAGAATGTATTCATTCAGGGGATATTTTCTTACACTTTCTGTGTGCAAGGTTTCTATAGCAGGGGGTGTGAAGGATATGTGTGACACACATACATGTGACACAGTCCATGTTCTTCAGGAATTTATCTAGGGACAAAAATGTGTACACATCTGTCTATGACACAAGTACTATGGCAGGTTTGATCAGGGTTGGCTCTGTAGAGAAATTGGTGTGCAGCTTAGACCTTGAAGGTTAAATAGGATTGTATAGTAGGCAAGATGGTGAGATTTGGCATTCCAAGGAAAGGGAGTGTTATGAATGACAGTGAAAAGTTCTGGGTGTGTTTAAGGGTTAGTGGTCTAGATTAGCTGTAATTTAGGGTTTGTATTGAAGAACGGAAGGAAATAAAGCTGGAAAGTAGGTAGAAAAATCTCAAAATTCAGACTAAACTAGTTTTTGAGAATTTATTTATTGAAATGTATACCATAAAGTAATCTTAAGGGTACAGGTTAATGAATTTTTCTTAGGTATACATTTATATAGCTGCCACCTAGTTCAATATATAGAATATTTCCAACATCCCAGTAGGCTCCCTCATATGTCACTTCCAAGTTGATATCTCCTCCAACCAAAAGTAACTATTATTCTGACTTCTATCATAACAGAGTAGTAGTGTATGTTTTTGAATTTCGTGTAAGTAGAAGTCTGGTTTCTTGGGCTCAACCAGCATGTTTGTGAGATTCATCCATGTTGCATATAGCAATAGTTCATTCTTTATAGTTGCTGTGTGAGATTCCATTATATGAATATACCACAGTGCATTTATCCATACCGTGATTGTTGGACAACTGGATGGTTTGTATTTGGAAGTCTAAGGCGTTTTGAGTCAGTGTGCTTTGGGGAACCACTGACGATTTTTGAGTGGGGAAGTAAGAGGGGACTTAAGAATACTAATCTGGCGATCTTACTTTTTTGTAATGAAGAGAACCTGATTACTGGGAGACAAAGAAGTCTAGGGCAAAAGTATGAAGTATTGAGGGTCTAAGTTGTGATAGTGATAGTGCGAATAAAAGGAAAAGGATATAAGAAATAAAGAACGGAAGGGTTTGATGGCAAATGGGTTTTTGGGAAACAGTGGAGAAAAAGAAAAGTTAGGGGAAAATGGGCTTTTAATCTGGATGATTGAGAATGGTGGTGCCATTAACAGAAATTATTGTATCAGTTAGCAAAACTGCTTTGGTGTTTTAAGACATACTGACTAGTGTGTGAGGTGCCAATGAAAATATCCAGGGGGAGTTATCTAGCTAGAGTCAGAAATACTAGATTGGCGTTGAGGAAGGAGGTCCAATAGAGATTTGGGAATACATATATAGAGTTGATAATTGAAGATACTAATTCTGGTTTTGGTGGGGTACTGATGGTAGTTAAATTATTTGGACTGATAATTGAGGAGTTAATTGAAACAATAATTGAAAAATGTAGTTAAAAAGAAATCATATACAAAGGGGTTGGGAAGAAAAAAAAAAAGAAATCATATATTCTGATTCCTCAGGAATAAATTAGATTGTAGGAAAGGGTGATGGGTTAAAAATTATTTTTGGGAGCTGGGGAAAGATTTCCATATCAGCAATGAAAATGTAGAAGCAGTTCTAAGGGATGAGACCCTGAGTGGGAGAGAATTACAGGAAGCCTTCAGGACAGAACTTGGGGAAATACCCACAATTCGGGCTAGGAAAAGGAGTGGTGAGATAGAATAAACACAGAGAGATCAGAGTAGAATCATGTACAGTGACATAGACCAAGGTAGGTGGGTCAAATGTCATTGCTAAAGAGAGGATAAGGACTTTGGTGGTCAGTCATAGGATTTGGTACATAGATTTTTTTTTGTGTGTGTGGTCTTCAAGAGAATGGTTCAGAGACCAGAATGCATGGAGGTTTACTGAGTGGATTGGATAAATATGGAAGCAATGAAAGTAGGAATTGAATTAAGAAGTTTAGTTTAAGAAAGAGGAACAACTCTTATTCCAAAACTGGAGACAAGAAGTAACAGATGGATGAAGATACAGCTTTTTAGAAACTGTGAAGAGGATTTGATTACAGGTGGAGAAGGTGAGGTGTAATGTGAGGGAATTTTATAGAAAAGATTGAATATTTGATGGGATTAAGGATTTAAATATTAAAATGATTTTGATTAGTCAATGAGGTAGAGAGTTGTATTTAGAATAAATCTGTTGTGGAAGATTTTATAGCATTCTGGTGGTGCTTAACACCCAGTGCGTGGGTGTGGAGAAAACAGATGGTGAGGATTGTCTATCACTGGGGAGATACGTAGTGAGTATAATGGAAGGTCATGATATTCTGGAGAGGGCAGTGTTAAAATGGCTGATAGATAGGTTTAAATTATGTAGGGAAACAAGTGAAGCCAGACAAAGGTAAAGAGCAGGTGTACAACTAGAACATAAAGTGGTTGTGGTTTAAAAAAAAAAAAACGGGGATCTCTGAAGTTACAATCCAAGTGTACAGCACTTTCAGTTGATGATCTGTTTTCAGTATATATGTGGGGCTAGGTGAAGTGCAGATGAAGGTTTTAAAAAAAGAAAACTGCAAAGCAATTTTTTTTGGTGCTAGGATAACAGTGGGAGTGGCACTGGGAATAAGAAGCTGTAAGTTCTTTTATTAAGCTGGAGAAGTAGGAGAATGATATAGCTAAGCCATGAATGAAGGAGGTTGTCCAGGAAAAGTCAAGCTTAAGGTAAGGTGAGATGGTCACATAAATCCAGGCAAGAGATGATAGTGATCTGAATTGTTGTGGCATGGGGATTGAGAGAAATAGATGAATTTGTTACATTTACCAGTTCTGTCAATTTCTTTGTTTATAAAATAAATGAAATTATACTTGTAAACTCATAACCATTCATTTCTAATACACTGATATTAAATTCAGCTGAGAAATATGTGTGGATTAGAAATGAGACATTGAAAAGAAAAGATGAAGTGGGGGTGTATTAAAGATGAGGTGGAGGCAAAAGGCAAAAGATGTATGGCAGTTCGTTGACAACAGTACATGGACAAGCTGAGAAAAGCTGGTAAATAGATGGACTGGAATTAATGAGGAGGTTGGAGTTGACTTGAATGTGAATAAGAATAAGATGAAGAGAGGAGGGGAGTAGCTTTCAGCAAAGAGAATATGGAGAAAATATGCTGCCTACTTAGGAAATAACTAATGCCAGGAGCCTATTCCTTCTCTGGGCAAATAAAAACAGTCTGTGGCACCCAGGATATTAAAAAGGTGGTAGTATATCATGTATATGTTTTTTAAAAAATACCATTAATGATAGAGACATTGAGATTGTTGATTTCCACTTGAGTGCTTTAAAACCACATCAAACTTTCTATTTGAAAAAATTGGCAATGATTTGTGTATGTAAAGAGGTTTAGGTAAAAAGTGGAAACAATGGGGTGGATGGTTGGAAGAAGATGTCTTAAGGCTGTGGTCCCCAACTGTACCAGGCTGCACAGCACAGGAGGGTGAATCGTGGGGAGCAAACGAAGCTTCATCTGTACTTACAGCTGTTCCCTATCACTCCAGTCACCGCATAAGCTCCCATTCTTGCCAGTTCAGCTTCAGCATTAGATTCTCATAGGAGCGTGAACGCTGCTGTACATGGAGGGATCTAGGTTGTGCGCTCCTTATGAGAATCTAATGCCTGGTGATCTGAAGTGGGGCTGAAGCAGTGATGCTAGCGCTGGGGAGCAGCTGCAAATACAGATGAGCATTAGCGGAGAGGTTTGCACAATAAATGTAATGCGCTTGAATCATCCTGAAACCATTCCCTGGAAAAATTTCTTCCATGAAACCAGTCCCTAGTGCCAAAAAGGTTGGGGACTGCTGTCTCAAGGGATCTAAAATGGCCTTTTTCTTTTCTTTTTTGTCTATAATGACTTTTTTTTAAATTTTACTCCAAGACAACTCCCTGATAAAGTCTATAATGACTTTTATCTCATATATTTTCTTAGTGTTTTTAGGAAGCTGGTTTGCTCTGTCTTCCCATTTCATTTATTACCTGTATATAGGTGACTCCTGATATACAGTTCTAAATATGCTTTTGTGGCTTGTGTTTAGTTCTTATTTATCATTTATTGAGTATCTCCAAAGGAACTGTCTTGCCAATTCCAGAAACAAAATATGGCTAAAACTGAAACTTTGCTACTTTTTTTTTTTTTTTAAATCTTGAGCATTATAACCTTATGGTTTGAAACCTTTATTATCTTCCACACACTTAACTTTCATTTATGATATTTAAGACCTGGATGAAGTCCCTTATTCTTTGATTTGTGTCTCTGTTCCCAAACTTAAGCTTGTCTAGTTCTGTAGTAGTATTCATTTTTGTCAAACTTTGTCTTCCATCCCCTTTTCCCTTGTGCTATTAAAGACTTGACTCTCAAGTGCTTACTACCTTACTGTGGTTTTGAGATCATCCATCGGGCCTTTGCCGTGGTCCTGGCAACTGACGTTTTTAAGCCACTAAGAGACCAATGTTGTCTTTTCCCTTCCTTTTGTATTTGTATTATATTCCTCACATGACTATTTCAACCTCTGAGCAAAGAATGCTTTCCTTACTGTCCCTGTTCAGATCAGAGTTTTTGAGTTAGTTTGTATTTCAGAGAGAGAGAGCATATTTAAGGCAGAAACATGAAATGGCAGTGAGAAAAATATGATAGGGCACAAAATATATAGTATTGGTGTTTCATTCTAGTGTAGCTTTGCTTCTTGATTGGTTTCAGCATCTAGCCCTGGGGCATTCACCACTTTTTTCTCCTTTAACTTCTGTATCCAGTCATTCATCAAATTTAATAATGAAGGATCTATGGAGACCCAGAGCTTGGAAGACCTAAGAGGGCCTAGGCCTAGATGTCACTTTGCTCAATTCAAAAAACATGGCTGTAACAGGCAGTAGCCCTGCACGGTTTGGTCAAGAATTGTTTCCAGGGCCTGCCCCATACATACCTGGGCCTTATTGAGTTGGGGTGTGTTCCAAATATTTGGGTAGATTGTGTGAGCTAGACTAATGATGGAAGAGATATGTTTTAAGTGATAAGTATATTGATTTGACATCGATAAATGACTTCACAGCATAGGGGTTGGATGCCTGAAAATTTAGATTGTCATGTTGGAGTTTTTCTTGTAAATTTGAGAAGAGCCAATATCCAAGGGATTAGAATAAAATGTACACTTTGGTGTTCTGCAGGATCCTGTTTATGTGTGCGTGTCATACGTACACACTTGTATATGTAGATACATATAATGGCAGAGAGAATCCGTTCATTTGATTAGGTTATATAATTAGTTGTTAGGGGAATGGGCCTGGTAGTCTTGAGTTATCAGGGATTCAAATGAATTGTTAGAGAATATTTAGAAAGATCATTGTTGGGGGCTTGCTTAGGAAATGAATTTTTTGGTGACTGTGGTGCTTTCTCTGGAATAAGTTCACAAAATTTGAGGGCAGTTTGGGGTAAATTTGTGTGTTAAGTTGGAAAGTGTTAGCTTTGAGGGAATGAGGGATCAGACAAAAATGCAGTGATCGAGAAAGTTATTTATGAAATATTTTGATAGGAGCTGATAAAGATTACAAAAGTTAGTTGTGAGATTTTGAATAGCCAAGTGGGCGATGTAATGGAAGGGATTTATGAAACTTGTTGCTACAGATACTAGAAAAGTAAATTTCTAAAGAGTAAAACGGAAAGATGGTTTAGAGAAGACTTTTCTTTGGGAAAAATACAGCTCTTCCGTTAAAAACAGCAAGGCAAGGGAAAACTAAAATGAGTAAGATACGGAGAAGAGTAAGGAAGGATTAAGGGAGAGGTTACTGAAAGAGATTTCTTATTGTAAGGCTGTGTGATATTACAAGGGTTTGCTATGTGGTGTGTTGGAATACTACTTATGATTACTAGTTCAGTAAGGAAAGGGGCTTAAACTGGCCATGGTTTGGAGAGGTGCGGAGTTTTACAAGGGTAATTAAGTGGAATATTTTTATTTCTCGAGAAACCCGGGAAATAGGGATCCCTTGTATTCCCTAGGCTTTTCGAGCGCAGGCCGGATCCGCCCAGCCGCACGGGCGGTACTTGCTGCCGGCCCGCTCGGCGGCTGGCGGAGCAGCGGCGTGGACCTGCGTGGTGGCCGTGGGGATTTGTGCACTCACCGCCCCCCCCCGAGGGGGCGCTCCATTGAGTGAGCAGGCCCCGGGGCCCTCGCGGCTGGGGCTGGGAGGAGGGGCTTTCGCTGAACCCCCCGAGCAGACTTACGCGCGCGGCTCCCACGGCTTCCGCGTGTGCTTGCGTGCTTGTGTGCAAGGAGGTAGTGGCTCCCGCGGCTTCCTTTTGTGCGCGCGCGCGCGTGCTCCCGCCCGCCCGTGTGTGCGCCTGCCCGTGTGCTGAGAGGCGGCGAAGGAGTGCGGAGGAGCCGGGGCTTTTCTGGCCCCGGTGGCTGGCGCGCCTAGGGCCTCGGCGGGTGGTGGGGCCCCACCGCTGCCGGGGCTCCCAGACACCGCGTCTTCCGGGTCTACCCTGCTGGCGCAGCGTCAGTGTTCCTTCTCCCAGCGAGATGGGAAACTTTGTGAGTGGCCTCTCCGCTGCAGCTAACAAGTGTCTACCTGACAGCGGGGGCCGCCGAAGGCTAGTGGACACACTTCTTTCCCTCCTATCCCTGTTTTTACAAATCTTCTATTGGACTGCATTTTGTTTACAGTTTCATGTCTGCGAAAAGGTCAGCGGGTAACTTGGTCTACTAGACAAGCAGTTTTTTTCTTGGTGTCAATAGCAAAAAATGTACGCCTGTGTCCTTATATTAGTTGGGCTAGTAAAACCTGCATGTTTAGTGGTAAGAACAATCCTATGGCCTTTCCAGAATTAGGCTATGGGGCAAACTTTTGCTTTCCAGCACTTTTTACAGTGCCAGGAAAGAACTATTTGTATTGTAGACTAAAAGCTAGAGTTAGGAAACGTAAACGTTGAAGCTCTTCCTAACAGCTTGAATTTAAAACAGCTTTTTTGTTTTACATAATAATTATGATTTGTTTAGTTTGCATATAAAATTTTGCAAAATTGGGCAGGATGTGATTTAAAAAAGAGCATTTCTTAATTTTATAGAGGACAATGGTGAAGGCACACAGTTTTGAAATTTCAAGTATGTTAAATGTTGCTAAATCTAAAAATATGTTTGCAGTTGTCCTTTGGGTGCAGGAGGAAGTCCTGGGTTTCTCTGTGCTTGTTTCTGGACAGATTTTCAGTATTGTCAGCATGATATGGGAGTAGAACCTTAACCTGAGTGAATAATTTGCTTGAGATTACCAGTCTGTTTTGCAGTTGGGAATAGACTCTGGGTCTCTTATTCCCAGTCTGGTGACCAATCCAAGAATAGACTAAGGAAACTGAGTATTTGTCTGTTTGGTGGAAAATACTGCTGAACCAAAAAGTGAATGTGTGAACATTTACTTTTCTGTTGTAACATTTAAATGCAATTTCTCCACACTGGATTTCTTTGACTTTTCTTTAAAAATATAAAGGACATGAAGATACTCCTCAGTGTTATGTTTAAAGGGATTTGTGCCACATTTACATACAATTAAAACAGGAAGATATTTACAGTATATAACTGTGAAGGATTTGTTTTTTTTTTTGTGGATATTCTCTGTGTTAGAGAATAGGGAGTAATTTGAGAATGTTTAGCCTCTTCAAATGCTAGAGAGAAGAGGAATTATGTTAATTTCATTAATCTCTGTTATAAACCATTGGGACCTCTTTATTGGGAGTGCTTAACAAGTTAAAGATGGAATACCTGTAAGTTTCCCTCACAGCTTTATATACTTTTATTCTCATTGTTACTACATTAGCTACACGCAATACTTGGTTAATGTCTTCAGTAGGCCTCATACAAAAGGGCACCTTTTCTTTTTATAGTGTATGAGTTGCAATTGGACCTTCTTGTTTCGTTAGAAAACATTCGTAGATCACAAAACAAAAACAGTGTTTCTTCTTCCTCCTTTCCATCTTTGAAAAAGAAATTTTTAATCTAATACAATGGTTCTCAAACCAGAGGTGATTTTGTCAATATCTGGAGACATTTTGGTTGTCATGCTGGGGGATTCTACTGGCATCTAGTGGGTAGATGCTAACCATCTTATGATGCACGTGACAGCCCCCACAGCAATGAAATTATCCAGTACAAAATGTCAGTAGTGCTGATGTTGAGAAACTCTAACCTAGTATATTGAGAATAACATTTTCCCAAATGATTTAAACCTATGAAAGTTATTTATAATGTAATTGGTATTTTCATATCATACATGTTATAAATCTTTCAAAGTTGTAATCAGAATGATTATTGGTTAGAGGTTATGAAGTATATATTAGAATGTAGGATTTTGGAGCTGGAAGATTAACAAATATAATTAATTCCTTCAGTATGTTGATGAAGAACTGAATTTCAGAGAGATTGTGACTTACACAAGGTCCCACAGATGATAAAGAGCTCAGGTCTCTTGTTACTTATATGTTGTTGCTTATATCTCAGTTTTACTTTACCTCTTCAATTAAATTTAACTTAAATTATTACTGAGGGAAAAGGTATTTTATCATTTTTGCTTGATACACAAATTAATCAAAATTTAAAAATAATTGCATTGTGAGAAATATTTTTCAGTGAATTACAGATACGTTTTTAGATTCACACTTGTTTATTGATTTCTTCAGCATGGTATTATAACCATTGTAAACTTTTTAGCATCTGCTGTTTTTTTTTTTTTTGAGACAGGGTCTCACTCTGTTGCCTGGGCTAGCTCACTGCAACGTCAAACTCCTGGGCTCAAGTGATCTTCCTGCCTCAGCTTCCCAAAGTGCTGGGAAATACCTGCTTTTAAAAAAATATTTGAAACATTAAAAAAGACCACATACAGTTTTAAAATAATTTAAAGTTAATTATGATAACTTAGGCAAAATTCTGAATGGAAACCCAACTGGAATTATTAAAACATCTTAGGATATCTTGAATTTACACATTTGTTCTTGTTGTGTGGAGCATCACTATAATGGTGAGTTATTGAGCTAATTGTAAATCTGTTCTAGGAAGGTTCCTTTGGTTAATTTTAGAAAGAGATATTGGAACCTTCAGGTGAAATGTAATTAAGTGAAATATAAAGTGGATATTTAGATGAAATATTTTCAGATTACTTAAGTAGTGTATTATTAGAGAAGTATCACTGGGATTTTTTAGTGTTTAAAATTTTTCTGTAGTGCCAGCTTTTTAAAAAATGAATAAAGCAATGAGAACAAAAGATAATATGTGGCTGGGTGTGGCGGCTCACGCCTGTAATCCTAGCTCTCTGGGAGGCCGAGGCGGGTGGATTGTTTGAGCTCAGGAGTTCGAAACCAGCCTGAGCAAGAGCGAGACCCCGTCTCTACTAAAAATAGAAAGAAATTAATCGGACAACTAAAAATA